>JAUEJL010085654.1:0-14781 GCA_032274825.1 Drosophyllum lusitanicum
ACTCCCATGGCAGATGTCAAATATGTTATCTTACAACTATATGGTGTGCACCAAAACTGGCATAGTGGCATTATAAGGCAGATGTCAAATATGTATGATTCTAAAAGTATTACTAATGGCATACATGTTTTTAAGTGCTAAAGAATATGAAACATGTTGCAACTGAAAAATAACCAACAGCCTGCCAACTAAATGAAGAAACAACAAAAACTGCAGCTTTGTTAAGCTCTAGGAATTAATTTGTTAGCTTCTCAACAGTATGTACACTAGAATAGCTAACGTGCTCCTGAAGATTGTCAAAATTCCTAGTTCAAATTGTTTGCTTATATGCAGGAATGCAGCAAGGCTCTATAAGATAAAAGCATATACGGTTATGTAAAAGTTGTATCAAGTAGATAACAATGTCTGTATATCTTTTAGCAACATCAGTTGTCATTCAACACACATGTCAACCAATTGTTATAATTCATACACCAAAGACAAATAACACAAAATTCATGATTTAAGGTGCAGATTTTAACACAAAAAACAGAATGATTTAAAGAAACAACTTGAGCAATATGCATCTATTCCTTTACAAATGAGTACTATTGACTGATTTTTTAAAGAAAAAAGAAACAAGGAGCAAAGATTACCTTCAAAAAGGCAGTCCAACCACTGCAAACACGTACTGAACCCGTGGAGTTAGAATCTCTTCCATGAAAAAGAAAACAAAACTGATCAACTATATAAAATTTACATTATAAATGAAAAGGAAAATATGATGAATTGAATAATTTTTACTGCCCGTAAACTTCATATTTACACTTGCCACTTTTGCTGTTAGCCATCCTTCTACAACGTAAGTGCCAAAATAGACAGAAAATCATCTCTATCAGTCTTCAATAGAACTGAGCATTAGCAAACTAACATTAGAGGGGTGCGCCAGGCCAAGACAGTAGTGCAACACCAAGGCGACGCCCAAAAGCCCCAATAGCAAGCTATTGTGATAGGCTTTTCCCCATAAAAAATAAGATTAATATCAAGTGGGCCGATGACCCACGTACCAGATATTAAACTGATAAGAACAGATACTACACTTGATCTTAGCCAAAAGGCCGAGAAAGGTATGTTTTTGAAATTCTTGGGCCGCTGTGTTTAAAGACAGCACCTCCAACTTTTGTATTCTTTACTGAGCGATGTGGGATAATGAGTGAAGTAATTGTCCTTTGGCTCTACTTCCAACTCCCATAATTTAATACTATAAACCATAAAGACTATAATAATGCAAATTAATGTCTAGTAAACTGAACTTTTGAGATAATAAATCGTTCATCAATTGATCCAGACTGAATCAACCATCTAGATGGGAACAATTTATCAATATTGTCAGAAACTAAACTTGAACTTAGAGGACGTAAAAGTATCTTTTACTGCAGTTGAATCCAAGATGAAATTTTATATTACTAAATGAAACATCACGACAGTAAAAAAAACAGTGAATAACCAGTTCATATGCATAAGCCAAATCCATTGACATGCCTGAAGCAGCCTGTCACAACTCAAAAATCAACCAATAGTTTGCAAACTAAAAAACTGCAGCATTACCATGCTTGGAAAAAGGGTGATGATCCGTACACAACTACTTTTTGCATTATCAACTTGTGTCATGTGCTCTTAAATACTTGTACTTGTTGTGTATGGATATGTTGTGTACAAATCAGCTCTCTTGGAAAAATAACTGAATACCTTCTCAAAAGTAGTTAACTTATTCCAGAGTATTTCTGGATATATTTAGGTCAAAATATTTTGTTGATATACAGGAGTACAGAAAGGCTCTACATGATAAAAGTATATACAAGGTCGTATGAAGGTGATAACGAGGTCTTAATATGTATAAGCAATACGGGTTGTCATTTGACATGCATGTCTATAATCAGCAACTGAAAGTCTAAAACAGAAACATAAAAGGTTGTTTATATAAATCACATACTGAAGACAGTTGGCATGAACCTCAAGACTCAAGGTGCAGATTTGAACATAATAAGCCGTTACAGGGGAAGGAAATATTTAGAGCACTGCATTTTTCAGTTACAAACAACTACTATTAAGTGGAAGTCTTAAAACGATGAAATAAAAAACAAAAACCTTCACAAAAAACAGTCCAATCACCAGAGCTACATGCTAAACTTGGGGAGTTGAATTTCTTCCACGAAAAAGAAAATGAAAAAGGTATAAAATACTACATGATAAAGATACAGAAGAATAATTGTTTCTAGGATATACCAGACCAAAAGAGCAGTTATTAATATAAGAATAGACTTAACGAATGAAGACACAAGCCATTGTGGACCAAAATGGCAAGATAGTAAAGCTTAAATACAAATGCAGATATTCAGGATAATTGCAAAGAAAAATCAGAGTTCCTCGATTGCCCATAGAAATCTGCTTCAGAAATCTAGGATTTTAGTATATTATTTTGTCTTAGAATGAGTACCACAGGATTCCACAATAAAATGCCCAGGCATGTATATTAAAGTAAAGTAAAATTTTGATTAAAGAGAAAAAGGTATGGTTTATCATTTATGGGGATGAAGCTTATATGAGTAAACGCATTTAAAGATTATTATTGTTGATTATATAGGAAAAAGAAACTCACCAAATCTATGAATCAAATACACTTTTACGGCATCTGCTGGTACAAGGCTCCTAATGTGGGCAAGAAAACTTATCAATTCCGATGCTACCTGCTTCGTAAATGATAATGTGATTATCCAATTAAAAAAATTAATATTTATAACAAATTGCAACAACCTTGATTTCTGGGAATCTGTGATGGTGTTCAGCAGGCTTCATTAGACTCTATGTGCAAGTTTATGATGAAAAAAAAATACAAATGAAAACATACTATATAGGAAAAACCTACTTTATATATAAACTTTTGTCAGAATAATAAGGTTCTGGACATATGAATATGCCCCGAGAATGAAATACAAAGAATTATAAAAGACTTAGATGTAATAATCAATCTCTAAATCCAGGTAATAAAAAAATTAATAAAGATAATTAGATAACAGTCCATATACTATGATTGATGATCTTTGTAGCGTTAGGAATAAATGTGTCAGCTGTCATTTCTTGCAAAACATTTCTGGTCAACGAGTAGGCTGGATGTTACTCCTACGTAATGGTTCACTTAAGCAAACCATTCTGATAAGTGCAGCATGAAGAACGACTTATTCTTTTCTGCAAGACCAAATAGCCAATTCAGAATATCTACAGCAGTCAAAGTGTGCCTTACATTCTGACAAACAACCAATGTCGATGAAGAAAAAGCTATGCAGCCATTAGCCATTAGCCATTAGCCGTTAGCAGGGATAGTCAGAACACACCAAATAGCATCTTAAAAGACCACCTTTGTGAAATAAAGAACAAGGAACAGATTTTGAACGTATCTGACCAGTTGAGTTCTGCAAAATCGACTCCTTCAGTAGATGCAAGAGATCCAGAATTTGACATGCATAAAGATCAAACGGTATGCTCAACATGGGGCTTTCTGGAGCTAGAAGTGTTTTCTTTTGTTAGACCTTCCGGATCCACACTACTTTAGTCAAACACATTCACGTTAAAATAGAAATTATTATGAAAACAAACATGAATGTGATTTCGAAATTTTAAACTGGGCTGGAGGGGTGCGCCAAGCCAAGGCAATAGTGCAACACCAAGGCAACGCTCAAAAGCCCCAATAGCAAGCTATTGTAACGGGCTTTTCCCCATAAAAAATAAGATTAATATCGAGTGGGCCGATGGCCCACATATCAGATATTAAACTGATAAGAACAGATACTACACTTGATCTTAGCCAAAAGGCCGAGAAAGGTATGCCTTCATTACTTATGTGCCGGTATTTTTATATGCAGCCCCTTCACCTTTGTAATCTTCACTAAGTCGATGTGGGATAATGAACAACTGTTGCCCTTCTCAGATCAACTCCCACAATTTAATACCATAAAGACCAACTTAATGTCTAATAAAACTACCTTCTCAGATCAATAGATCATAAATTGTTCATCAGTGGATTCACACTCCATATCCCTTACCCTAAATGTAACTGACTGAATTCGTTCTATAATAAGCATCCATGATGATCTCGCCCAGAAAATTACTGTTTCAATCACCAACAGTACTGTATTGCTAACACTCTCTTTTTCATGAGTGGTACTGATAATTATTGCGTGCTTGTAGAAGGAATATTAAGTGGCATTTGTGCAAATAACAGTACCTTGGTACAAACTTAATATTTTGCTAAGAAGACTGCATTAATTTTTGTACGTTGATTATCCAAGAATGGAAAACATTATCTATCCATTAGATTATTTCCAGCTATGACTCTTGCCTCATGACAAAAACCATCTTTCACAGGATGGAACATACATGTAAAGAGGTAAAAAATGGTTAAGAAATCCACTAATAGTGTCTTTACCCTCATCACAAGAATCATCTTTCACAGGATGGAACATACTCATAAAGAGGTATAATGGATGGTTAAAAAATCCACTAAATCACAAGGAATGTCTTTAACCCAATTAAAAAAAACATCTTCACAGTTGTATTGTAACCTTGCCTCTTGCATCAATAACATCAGCAATTCAGCATAAGTAAGGAATAAATAGGGGAGATATTACACCTTGGAGAGAAGGAATACGATGCAAATCTATTGAATGTCTTAGCATTAAGATTTCAGATTTTACTTGGAAATTTGTGGGTCAAGAGATGATGTAAGTTCTATTGCCGCAACAAGTGTTGCTGACAGAATTAAATGTATCCAAGACAAAGAGAAGCCTCAACAAACTTAATACGTTGTGACTTGCGTTTATACAAAATTACAGAATATAACTGTGAAACCTAGATGAGAATCACTTATCCATATTATTTGAAATTAAACCAACACTTAGTGGAGAAAGTCACAATATATTTCACTGCAACCAAGTCAAGCTTGAAGAAGCATATTATAAAAAGGACAAAAAAAGTGACAAAAATTAAGTAAATTAAAAAAACAGAAAAAACTAACCAGTTCATACACGTATGCCAAATGCCCAAATCCGTTGAGATGCTGAAGCAGCCTGTCACGATTCAAAGTTCAATTAATAGAGTGACAACCAAGCTATGGTATGAAACCAATTTACCAAAGACTGCATTACCATTCTTGGAAAGATGATTCAATACCTTCTCAAAAATAGTTAACATGCTCCAAATGTTTTTCAGAAATTCCTAGTTCAAACACCTTGTTGATATGCAGCAGCCAATAACTCTACATGATAAAAATAAAGTTGCAACAAGTTGATAGCAAGATCTTAATGTGAATAAGCAACATCAGCTGTCATTCTGAATGCATAAAGGTCAATCAGTTGTTTATAATATACACATGAAGACAGAGTTAACATGAAATCATGATTCAAGGTGCAGGTCTTAACATAATAAGTTGCTTCAGACCAACAAGACAAGGATGAGGTACTAAAGTGAAGGAGATATTTGGAGCACTGTCTATTTTTCCAAATACAAATACTGCGTGAAACTTGAAAAGGATGAAATAAAGAGCAAACATGACCACAGGCACATACTGAACTCAGAGAGTTGAATTTGGTCCATGAATAGAAAATTAGAAAAGATGGAGAAAAAAATTTCATGATAAAGATACATAATAATTATTCTGCAGGAGATATAATACCAAAAACAAAAAGTTACTAATATATAAATGGACTTTAAGGCACTAGCTAAAGTGGACCCGAGTGGCAAGATAGTAGACCTTCTTACAACTGCAGAAATTCAAAATAACTGTAAAACAAAACCAGAAATATCGGATTACCCATCTAAATTAAATAATTCAATGATTCAGGAATCTAGGATGTAGCATATTACTAAATTTCCATAAAGAAATGCACCTACATATCCTTACAAAAGTAAAAAAAGTGATAAAAAGCAAAAAGGAAGATAGTATAGGACCTTCAGTGTTCAGTATGTTTGATACTTCTCTACTACCCTTCATAACAATGATCAAAGTTGCAGAACGCTCTTAAGGCTACCACAAGTACTGAAAAGAAATACACTTCTAAGTCACACCGCTATCTAGATCAACAAACAAAAAAAGAAGAAGAAAAAAGCCAGGCTCACCGTTCCATCGTTGAAAGTGAGACAAGTGTAGTAATTAAGAAGTGAACCACAGAGGTTAAAGACTTAAAGAGTGCTGATTATCACTCATAAACCTGTGAAAGCGGTGACTTCCTTCAGCAATTTGCAGATAACTAACTAACACCCCTAGAAACTATAATCTCATCACAAATACAGAGACCTTGGATTTAGATAGGATACAATATAAAGGAGACTATTCAAGTTTTCAATAATTACAGAACTTAAAGATGCAAATCCTTGTTACCTGAGAAGACGCTTACCAATAGTTGTTGCACACTAAAACAGAAAGAACCTATTAGATAGAATGTCATAGGCAAAGGCGTACTTAAATGAAAAATGCAATCTCCACACCTATCTCATCCTGCTAAAGACAGAGAACCTGTAAATAAACAAATATTTTAATATTTACTTTTGGTATATGCATGATCAGAAATAGGAGGACAGACAGAATATTGCCCTTATTTTGCTATACCAATACCCATATGGCTTGGATGTTTGTGCGCTTGGAATATCTGCAACGCCTCTGGAGCTACAGAGTCAATTTTAAGGATTTGTTCTGCATTTCAAATGGGACAGTTATAACCAAAACCAGTATATTCAAGTATCAATACAGTAAAACTTATGATAAGATACAATGACATTTCCATGACAGAAATGATTGCAATTGATACACTCCCACTCATTTTGCTCAACGATATGCACAACTCTGTCACACTCCACTATGGCTAAAAGCCCTCAACTAGCACAAGCTCAAACTTCACTCTCAATGTCCATCATAGAAATTAGCTACAGTGAAAAGGAAAGTAGAATGATTGACACAGGTCAAGATACAATCATTTGTGGATGGAACCATCAAGATTTTTATAAAAAAAATAGAGCAGAAGTGTCTGAAACTAAAACATGTTTTTTATCAAAGACTACATTTCAAAGGTGAGATAGTAGAAAAGAAAAGCACAACAGCAACAATAAGTAACTAAACTCAAAAGCATGGCCCAAAGTGAAAGGCTATATACTCACTCTTATTTCAGCCGGCTACAAAAAAAGATTTAGGCAAAGGCAACAGCTTCCAACAAAAGAGGAAGATACACTTGTGTTGATCTTGTGAGTAGGAAGATAAGTAAGAGGAAATAGTAGGAGTATATATCATTTCTCTATAATATATGCAAGATGCCCAGCAAGAGTATCTTTTACCCATCTTAATTAGAGGTCTCAAAGTCCTTCACACAGAGTTCACTTGTAAGAGTATTGTAATAGAAATTCCAACTCTGAGAACATCATTTTTAATAATAAATTAACTCCACCAAAAATTATTATATTCTAAAAATAAAATGTAAGAGTTATATGCACACAAATTTAAGGCGATAATTTTGAAAGATGGAGCCCATTATTCCTCGTAAAGTAAAAAAATACAGTAATGCTTATACTAGATTAACTGCATTGTAGTGAGATATCAAATGAAATCACTAGGCGAAATCAGTAAATAAACATCAGCAACAAGAACACCTAATTAATCTAAGTAATTAGCAGATCGATAAGAAGGATTTAAGAGAACCCGAAGTAATGACAAGAGAAGGTTGTAGAGAAGATAAAAATTAGGTTACAAAAATATGTAAATGCATGCAAGTAATCAACTGATCATATGAATATAATACTTTTGATTAAGAGCAAGAATGAATGTGGGCTTCGAACGCATGTGAGGCACAGATTCCGTGACGTCGTCGTCCTCCTGCATGTTCGAAAGCGACTCAACGTCTGTGTGAGACTGATTTTTGAGACTTAAGAGGATCGCCGGGAAGGGCAGAGAGAGAGAGTGTGTGTGTGTGGTTGGCAGGACTGGTATGGCGCGAAAGCGAGTCGGTGAATTCATTTTAGCAACCGGCTTGTCTGACAGGTTAATTTTGAGTGTTTAAATACGCCAATCCTTTCTCTTCCTGTCTTTCCCAAAAAAGAAGTCCACGTCTACGTTAGAGTTACTAACAAGGACTTGTCCTAACATGGAGGGTTTTACTCCACCTGTTACGTCTCGGGTTCGAGCTCGCATACTAATATGGATGTCACCGGCTCATCTAACCCACTAATATAACTTCACTTATCAAAAAAAATTTACGTTAAAGTCCAAAATCCTCCTATAAATAAATTGCAGGTAACACATAATAGCAAGTGACATAATCATGTCTTAAGCTCACAAATTAGTATGCAATTCATTGCAGATAATTCATATCTTTCGCTTACAAAATAGAATACACTTAGCTCTCAATCTTTATCTTACAATTTAGCATACATTTCAATAAAATTACCTTAATCTTTTGCTTGAAAGTTGGCATATGTTTTTAACATAGCATAAGTTGAGCATATGGAACGCTTCGCAATCTTGCATAGCTGTTGTTTAATGCATCCATTTACAAGTATCAAGTCGTGGTACTCGCTTGAAGTCTAGCTAGATATATTAACAAATAAATACAGTCATATGTCATTGGCCACCTATTAACCACAACATAATTTGTCATAGTTATTAACATGAACGGATGACAAATAGAACACAAGACCACATATGACTTACCCGCTGTATTGAGTCTTTAATGCATCCATTTAACCTTTTTTCTCCTTCTTAACTTTAAGAGTTTTTAAAATTCAATCGAGACAAAATCTTGACCTTTTATTTTATCTAAATTAATCGCATTCACTCAATCTTTAACCATTTCACTGTCTCTCCTAATTTACTTTTACTTTTTATTCATTTAAGATATACTCTCCCACTAACACACTCTCTCACACAAACACAATTATCCACCCATATACATATAATTTTCAAAATCTGATTAACTTCTCTCTCCTGATTTCATAAATATAAATCGTTTTTCTTATTTTAATGTATTTTAGAATTTACTTTTAAAATTAATAAAATAGTTGATGGAAATAAAAGAAAAATGGAAAAAACGGACATATTGCTTAACATAAACTTTTTCGTGACATTGAATCACGTGAATAATATATCATTAAATTCTTGAAAACGGCATGTTACAAAAAAGAAGTTATTGACGGCCGCCGCATTACGCGAGTACGATGATAGTTTAAAAAACACCTTATGATCCATGATGACCCACAACCTAAAAATAAATATGCTCAAAGATAATGACTAATAACATCACCTAGCATAGACTCCTTCCAAAAAAAACCTTAGACGTCCTTCCACTTTTTCGATTATTTGACCAATTTTATTATAATATTACCAATTTTCTTCGAATCAACTAATTAGGTCATCTACAGATAGAAGTGTACAAAAAAACCGAATATCCGATTTTAACGAAAAATATCCGAAACCGGTTTTTTGGAAAACAGGATTTTTTTTAACCGGATCGGTTTTTTTATAACCGGATAATATAAACCGGTTCCATGGATTTGGGGTCGATCGGATTTTTTACCGGTAAAAAAACCGCCCATTTTTATATATATGTTTTTGGTAGTATATATTATAGGAAATGTAGTTAAAAAAATCGGTTTTTTTGTAACCGGTTTTTAAAATATCCGGTTATAGTATTATCCGAACCGGTTAGACAGGTTATAGTATTTTTTATTAAAAACCGGATATTAGCCGAACCGGTTATTTTAAAAACCGGTTTTACTGTTAAAAAAAAAACCGATCCGGTTATAGTATTATCCGGTATTTGTGCACCTCTATGACTACAGAACAAGTACAAAAGGAAACAAACAACATATGTTTAACTTCCTTGATCCACGCTCCCAATAAAGTTGAGATTTTTTATTGGTGGAAGGAAAGAGAAAGATAAGAAAAATGTTGGTGATTGATGATCTGATCCGGTCGGAAATCAAATAACAATTGAAGATATGATCTAACGGAATAATGATAAATAAAGAATTAGACCCGTTATAAATCTATGAAATTGGAGATCAATCGAGCCTGGTTAGCTCCAATACCATGAAAAACTTTCGAGAATTTGGTAATTTAGAAATGGTAAAATGTTATTATTGTTCGAACTGTTACACATATACATCGAAGAAGAAGAAAAAGACGACCACTAACTTGACTTCAACTCTGTTACTACAGTGTGTAGCATCTGAAGAGAGAAGAATATCTTGATGGTATCTTCTTCTGTCATCTTGTGTACCATATTGATGACATGTTGCTTATTGAATTTGTGTATATCATTAGAATCTACATCCGAGAAACTGAGTTTCCTCCTGCGTATGTTTGCTCTGTAGACAAAACTCAAAACACCCACACAACACACTTGGCACAAACCTTCCAGGAGGTTATAACTACGTATCTTTATTAGGGACCGTACCCATCTATCATTCTCATTCCTTTTAAACAGACACTAGAAAAGACACACTTGACAAGTAACAATAACTAGAACCATTTATGACTTGCGGTCTAAACCATCCAATTTAGAATTTCATAAACCATAATTTCAGCTTCAAGTATTAAACCCATTACAAAATGCTTTACGGAACACCGTCCCTCTAATCAACAATGATACAAGTAACGAATTTACCATCTAGAAGTGTCAAGTAGAAGCAATTAATAGCAAAAAGTGACTCCACTGATGTTTTTCTTAAAGCTTAACCTCAACATCAACACCAGCAGGAAGATCAAGCTGCATCAAAGAGTCGATGGTTTGTGCAGTTGGGTGTAGAATGTCAATGAGCCGTTGATGGGTTCTGATCTCAAAGTGAAATCTTGCGTCTTTGTGAACATGAGGAGATTTAAGCACACAGTATATTCTCTTCTTGGTTGGCAATGGAACCGGGCCCATGGTTTTTGCGTTTGTTGTCCTAGCAGCATCCATGATCTGCTTGCATGAATCCTCGATTAAAGGCACCCAGTATGACCTCAGTTTAATCCTTATTTTCTGTTTTGGTGCCATCTGTAAAACAATAAAAAAAAATTAAGCTTCTACAACTTCCACCATCACAATGATCAACAAAAATATTCTTTATCATAACACTATGAAAACATGACCAACAATATGGAGAATGGAGGAAAAGTGTATATTGAATCAATACTTGGTTCAACATTGAAGTAACACGCGATCAATGTGTTTCTTTATCTCTATAAACACATGATCCGCCACAACAATTAGCAGTCAGGGAGATTGTTTTTAGTTATATATATTTTACTGTCTCGCTGTCTGATTTCATGTGAATCTCGACATTGAACCACACACTAATGTATATTTGAAATCTGATTTCTACAACAGACATGGAAAAAATCCCAAATACTCCAAAATTCATGCCCAAATGCATGAAACGGCCTCAGATGTGTTCTAGCATTTGTAGAAGAGTGATGGTATTCAACAGTCAAAACAATACGTTCTTTTATAGGATAATAGGTCTTTGTAACAACCAACCGTATTCTGTGCTATCATTCAATATATCTTGGTTTCGATAGCTTGTCAAGTTAGCGATAATGAATAGCCATACAAAAATAAGCGTAACTAAATTTGAAATGTACATAACTGAGGGGGCGCTTTGACATTTACTTTGAAAGTGATTATAGCAGCTTGAAGAATCATAATCAGACAACTGAAGATATGGAGGAGTATGTAATTTTACATCTCTCTATTCGTTTCTTTTACTGCTTACATTTTCTCCAAACTTTATTATATCAATTTTTTACCATAAATAATCAAACATTTTAGAATCACAAATGCAGTCACTTTGCTAGTTTGCTCAACACTCGATACTGATTATTGATTTATTGTGAAACATAAATCCACACATCCACCCAGTGTTGAAAAAGTTAAGGTTTCTATCCTATTACCAGATTCCCCTCCATTGCCATTTCATCGCATAAATTTCCCCACATTCGCGTTTCATTTCTTGAAAAATAGAACCCGTGTACCAAAAATGTCAAATAAACCTATACAATAAGACTTTTTTAACTTAAACCTACGAATCATGCCCTTCTTTAAAGGATTAACCACAGACTATACACAAATGAGCTCAAAGATTAATCAATGAAAGCAACTCGATTAAGACAAGGCAAACTAGATTCTTGTTCATAGCCCTAATCCCCAGAATTTATAACAAACGAGCAAAGAGTGAAAAAAATCATAGGCAGCAAAAATAATACCTTTTCCGCATCAGAACCCACAATCACTGTCGACGATTCAGGATCATCAACCTATCAAAACAACATTAACAAAACCCATTAAAGAGCTCGCGTCAATTTAAACAAAATGACCAAAATAACGTTAGGGAAACCATAAATGACAGTGAAATTTAATCATACCGCAAGCGTTTGTTCCAAAGCTTCAGGAGCTGCAGAAACTCTGGTTGTAGATAAACGGGGTGATTGAAACT
Organism: Drosophyllum lusitanicum; assembly: GCA_032274825.1. Taxonomy (NCBI): domain Eukaryota; kingdom Viridiplantae; phylum Streptophyta; class Magnoliopsida; order Caryophyllales; family Drosophyllaceae; genus Drosophyllum; species Drosophyllum lusitanicum. Next base: position 12,493 of record JAUEJL010085654.1, read on the forward strand.
GAACCCTGGAGGTCGAGGATACATTTGGAAGTAAAGGTACGGCAGAGAGCTTGGGTGTAGAAGAAATTGAGGAAGAATTGCACAAAGGAAACATTGTTGCTGCTAGAGATGCTGAAATTGCCATTTTCGAGGTGGGGTTTCAGAACAGATAAACTGCAATTCTGTAAGGTTTTGGCTCTGTGAAGCTTTCGGATGTTTTGCCCCGAAGGAGGGTTATCCACAAGAAAACTTCAGGGATGATAGAGATAATGGAGGGTAATGAAAATCAAACCGGGTTTGGTTTTCAATTGATAATGGGCCGGTGATCGTCCATGTAAACCGGATTGACCATTGTATTGATTCGACTATTCGAGGATGAATGTTATACATTTTGTTTCAAGAAAAAAACCCCAAATTAGGTATTAAACAAGTATATTAATGTAACAACACCTAACTTATTAAATACCTATATATGTATTTAATAAGTAAATATTAAAATGATAAAATTATTCTTTATTAAACAAATATATTAATGTAACAACACATAACTTACATGATGCAGCGACAAATATTATTTTGGATGTACATGGTTTATATAAGATCTTGGATGTTTACTTAAGGCTATATGTTATACTCTATCCGCTCACTAGCAGGTAGAGCTTTTTTTTTTTGTTGATTAAGAACACCACGTCCCCTTCTTAAGACGCTAGATTTCTCCTTCATTCAGTTTCTCTAACCCGATGAAACTCATTTTCTCTTTCTTTCTTTTCTCTCCATATCTCCCTACTTTTCTCTCGGTGATGAAGGATGAGTAAAATGGAGTTATAATGATGAGAAAAAAATTTAAAGTGAAACTGCTGTATCACTAACGTGACAAAAAAATGGTATTATAGATATGGAGGTATAAGTGTATAACGCATAACTTAAGAGGCTAAGAGCATTAGGAATACCTGTCCCTCTTTTGACAAAAGTAGAAAACCACCACCGTGACATTAGTACTGATGGGTACACCATCACCCCTCCCATTTTTCTTGAAAAAAGCCCCAAAAAATGGTATTCTCCTCCCAACCTCCCTTCCATCAATACCGACTCCCCCCAAACAATAAAAAATCCTACCGTATGACATAAGTCGCCGTGTTTATTTTACTAGATGATGTTGGAAGTTTGATGTAACATCCTCGTATTGGGCCTAGTTGTATTTGTATGGCGCGTGTATGTAATTTGAGTGAAATAATAATAAAGTATGTATATTTATTATTATGTGTTATGTGTTATATGTTTTAGTAGTTATAAGTTGAATTATAAAAGTAGTAGTAATATAAATGAGACGATTGATTCATGAACGGTTTTAAGTAAGGATTCCAGAAATATCCCCATCAGTTGAAACGGGTAATTGAGGATTAAGTTGTACGTTGAAAACGGGAACAAAAATACCTCTTGTGAATGGGTTTAAACACAGAGGCGGTTTACCTCGTATATTCACGTCTGTGTGTTTAAACACCAACACAAACACATACACAACAACTTGAAACTTTCTCAATTGCAAGTCTTGAAGAAAACTTGGAAGATTGTCTCCATAAAGTTGAATTTAAGCAAGTACAAGCTGCTATGATTCATCTTCATCATCATCATCACCTCCATCTTCTCGTTCTTCATTTGGTAAGTAACCTTACCAAGTGGGTTTTGTGATTCAATCAAGCTAAACTTAAATTGAGTTCTGAAATTGACTTTAATTTGTCTCTATATCAGTTACAAGTTGATTAGAACTCCTATGGTGAATTAAAATGGTGATTTTGATGAAGTTCTTGAAAATTGACTCAAGTGGGTTAAATAATTGATTTTGATCCCAAATCCTTTGTAAGTTGTTATAATTGATGAAAAGATTGTTTTTGGGATCATATGAATGTTCCCTAAGATATATGAATGTTGAAAATAATTTAGAAACTCGGATTTTGAAGTTGGGAAGAAAAACAGTCGAAACAAGGGATGTTGTAGCCGACTAGTTCTTGAACAGGCCTGCTTGCGGGCGCAAGGCCTGCCTTTGCGGCCGCAAGGGGGTCTAAATCCGATTGATTAAATAACCAAATCCGACATACTAAGTGCACAAGTCCGATAGTGCTTGCGGGCGCAAGGCCCTGTCCTTGCGGCCGTAAGGAGTGTCGGAATCCGAAGGGAGTGTCGGAATCCGCAAGGGTGTCGGAATCCGAAGGGAGTGTCGGAATCCGCAAGGGTGTCGGAATCCGCAGGTTGTGTCTGATTTGCACTAAATCCAAGTGTGGGTGCTTGCGGGCGCAAGAAAGGTTGCTTGCG
>JAUEJL010085665.1:0-14779 GCA_032274825.1 Drosophyllum lusitanicum
ATCTAAAATAACTATTACTAAAGGTAATCTAATCAGATCAGATACGCAACGAAGCGCGTGAAACGACCCTCGTTTTAATTAATTTAACTTCAAATGTTTATATGAATGTGTGTTAATAAGGTGCTTTAAATTCCTTATTTCTCTCGAGGACAAATGAGTTCTTTCGTATCTTTTTTTACTTTTTCTAATTTGTTTATTTAATTTTAATAAAAAGTAAACTTTTAATGTCATCATTTCACCGATCATCTATATTATTTTTTTTAAAAGCTAACACAACCACCCATCTAATTCTACACTAAATATCCACTACCGGGATTTGAACCCATACCTTTTCTAAATTCTAATACCGCTAGGTCAAGACTTTTTGATACGTGTCTCTCTTACATAGGAATCACATAGTTTTGTTTTCTCCATCCTATACACCTCTCTAGATCTTTCGCATTTAAGGTTTGTTTTCTACTTAATCTTCTCCCCATAATTTTGTTTTATGTTCTTCTCCAGACCTTCACTCATAGAATTGTTTGTTTCATTTGATTCATAGCAATCACACATATTCTAACGCTTATTCCTCAAAGATCAATCAGGTTCGTCTTTGTCACGTATAATCGACTAAGCTAATTTGGTGTTAGTGATAAAACAATTTCCGGATTTCTTATTTACAAAGCCCTAAATCACTAAGCAAAATACCTTAATGTTTTTTTATATAGGGTTTTTCATATATTACTTGTAATTGTAGTTCTGTTTATCGTATATTCATATTGATGTCGTTACTAATTCGATTTAGGGTAAAATTTATTTATGAAACCCTAAATTAGTAAGTCAAACTGTTGTTTATTTGAACATAAATTAGTAAACTCTTTAGATTTAGGGTTTATACATTTATCTTCCTCAGATGAAATCAATTAATTAAAAATACAGATCTCACTTTCAAAGTTCAAGAAGAATGCTATGAATAACTTGAAAGATGAGTAGTCATTCAAGAAGAGCCTTAAGGTACAACATCCTCTTAAAACACAAAATCTTATTAACACATTCTTTTTGCTAAAGGAAAAAATAGTTCATGTTCATTAAACATTAATATTTTGTGAGATGTGTTAATAATAGAAATCGAAATGTGTGATGTGGAGACTTAGATAGCATCACCTTTTCATTTAAAGTTCAAAACAAAAGACGCACTCTTTCTATCCATCTTCTCTAGGCTTCTTGTTCGATCTATAAATTTAAGGTAAATAGCTCTTCAACCATTTGACAAGGAATTAACTTATGTTCATGTACTATATAATATAATAAATAATAAAAGGGCAAAATACAATGAAATTAGCCTAAGTTGTCACCGTATACAACGAACTTTAAAATCTTAAAAACAATACAACAAACTTTCTTATAACTCCGATTGTATACAATTTGTAACCTGGTTAGAAAGTTACAATGTCACTTTATAATTTTTTTCCTAATTTTCTATTTTCTGATCATTATGTTCATTATTTGTGCTCTTCAAATCTTCAAATCCAAGAACATTCAAACCCCACTAAAATCTGGACTATGTTAGATAGATTTACAAATCCAACCAAAATGTTAAACAATTATCTCAATAAATATGAACAACAAGATGAAGAATCATGGTCTCGACAAGATAAAGAACAATGAAAACCTAGATATCATAATCAAACATGTTAAAGATCTATATCAAACTTAAACTAGAATAAAACTTGAACCCAAATGAAGATAAAGAATAATGAAACTGAACAAATCTAAAATCCGAACTTTGAACCATGAACAGATCTAAAATGGTACTTTAAAGCCTAAAGAAATCTAAAATCGGAACTCAAGAACATCATGAACCATGAACAAAAACCCCAACTTTGAAACCAAGAATAGAACTTCAACTCAAATGAAGATGAACATGGAAACCAATTTGAACCAAAAATCCAAACCAACTCATAGATCTGGAGATGAAGGCGACGGCAGTGGTTTGAAGGCGGCAATAGCAATGATTTGAACCACAAGTCAGACTTGAGCAAGAAGTTCATCACATCGCTTAATCTAGAAGGAGGCATAGGTGGTCGTTTGAAGTTGGCGTCAATGGTGTTGGTTTGAAGGCAGCGGTGGCGTAGGTTGGCTATAAGGGCAACGGTAATGGTGGAGTAAAGTTATGAAGGCAAGGTGGAATAAGATGAATAGAATGGAGAGTTGAGCCTTTAGGGATGAGATTGGTTCAAAACCGGAACGGAAAAAAATGGGTCAGGCCAAAATCCGAAATCTATAAAAAAACAAGGACTGAAGAAGATGAACACGTTTCATCTGCTTGAGTTCCTTCATCTTTTTTAATTAAAATTATATAAAAGACAAATAAATAATAAAAAGGGATAATCGATTTATTACAAGTAGGTGACCTATTACAACAGCTTACTTGCATACAATAATAATTAATAAAGTTTGTTGTATTGTTTCTAAGATTTTAAAGTTCGTTGTAGACACTAGCAACTTACCCAAAGTTTATTATATTTTGCTGCAGTTTGTTCTAAAATAAATTTAAAGAAAATTCTTTTTTTTTTGTAAATTGTTAAATAAACAAACACGAACAATCATGTTTGTTTATTTACATTCACGTGTGTTAGTATATGTTCATGTATAATGTGTTTGTATTTTATAATTTTGACTTTATCAAACTCTTTCTATTCATTTGTTCGTTTGTTTATGTTTGTACGACATTTGAACAAATGAACATAAATGAAAACGAACAAATCTATCTTCAACTAAAATTAAGCAAACGGATACGAACAAAAATAACCTTGTCTTTATTTGTTTGTCTTTCTTTGTTTGATTAGTTAAAGTTGAACGAACAAACAAAAACAAGCTCCGTTTGTATTTGTTAGGTTCGTTTACGGCCCTATTAATCACAATAGTGGTCTTACTGTTAGCATTGCACCTCTAATAACCATATGTTGCACAGCCACCCAGTGCACACCCTTTAAGATAGGGTTGGGCTATCCACATGGATTGAAATACTAGGGTGACTGCTATAAATCATGGTTGGCACAACCATCTTGTATTAGTAAGTCGTGGTTACCAACCATGACTATTCCCTGTTTGTTTAGCTGATGTTTCCTTTTCTTGTGTTCTTCAATCTTGTTTGTATGCAAACCAGACTAGGAAACTTCATAAATCGATTCACAGAAAATACCTCAAGATCTAGTAATCTTCATTATATAACCAAAATTTTGAACAAAGAAACAATCTTGAATAATTTAATGAGTTTTGGGTTATGAAGCAGAGGTGAACAGAGAAAGATGAAGGTAGAAAACCCTAAAATTTAATTTGATTATCCACCTTCATCTTCACATAAAACCCTCAAAACTTCTTGGTCATCGGAGTGTTTAAAATATATTAAATGGACAGCTTTGACATGGGTGGGCTCATTGACATTACCATCTACACGACTATCATTGTTGATAGCAATACCCTTCAAAATGGTCAATGATTTGAACACTTTTTTGTCATACACAATAATCACGATTTTTTTACCTCCTGCGAACCTACTAACTACCACATGTTCAAGGGTATTATGATCAAAATATACACTTTTTGTATATGGCAAAAAAGTGTTAAGTACAAATCATCTCCCTATCAAAATAGATACCAACAAGATAAAAGGATGGGTATATACAAACTGAAACAGTAGAAAGAGAGACTAAAGAAGAAATTGAAATTCTAGGAAGCCACGAACTACAAATACAACACAACTCAGAACAAGCTTAAGAAACAACAAAAAATCTATACACATTGATGAGAAAATTCTTTAAACTTCATTACCTTTGGATTATCTTGCGACTCATAGTTATCAATATGAAATTATATCCGGAATCTTTTAACCAAGATTACCATGAACATACACCAACCATAAACCAGAAACTACTTCGGCACCGATAATTCCCTGTTTCTAGACCAAAGTATAATATTAAAAGCAACATACACAAAGACAAAGTCTCAAAATACTAGATATACTAATTAGTGATAGAAAACGCCAACACTTGAATTTCCATAAATCAAGCTTTACATTTTTTACATCCCTGCAAAAATATACATATCACTTCCTTCAGCAAAGCCAACCCCAACCCCAGCATAATTACACATAGTTGGAGCTCAAACAGACAAGCTGCAAACCAGAATCTCATGGCAGCAGCAGAGATGCTTACTTGTGATACAACAATATGTTAAACTGTGTGGCTGCAGAGTCTCACTTTATTTAAGTCCTGTAATTATTACAAATGTTTGAATCTAGTATTATTTCTCAGAAAACCAACTGAAACAAGGAACACAAACATTGTGAACGCGATATATATTTTCCTTACCCAAAATGACCAACTTCTTCAGGATTAATGTTCAGAAGGGCGTCCACCACATCATCTGGATTTTCTTTGTCCAAATCAACCTCATAGGTTGACAGCAATTTCCTCTGCATCACAAAGACGGGTTACAGATTTAGAAGGCTTTATGCCTTGGAAATATAATTTGGGCGAGTTTTGACCGGTTTCGTTTTAGCTAACTTTTATGATATTACCCGTCTAACCTAGATAAAGCATAACCTGAATCAACCCATTAATAAGAGAGGTCAAAAATTGCCACCTCAGAGTCCTGGTCATTGTTCTCTCAAAAAAATGCTGCACGATACAATCTTTTTGATCTTTGCAAGATCTTGAAAAAACTATAGTTGTAAAAGATGTCATGCTGGTAGTCTAGAGATAGCAATAAATATGAGTTTATCAAATAGAGAAAAATGAGCCGAAGAACACTTACATGGTCCTCAAAATCAGGACTGGTCAGGTTGATAGAGAGGTTTCTCATTAGCAGCAACACCTGAAAGATGGAAAGCAAATTTAAACTTGTTTAACTTGAATTGCCCATCAGCAAGTATTAGCAGAATCAAAGTACTTAAACTAAAAATTCATCTGAAACACTTCACAAACACGAACTGCATAATGCTATTTATAGTAACATGCTAATTTAATGGAAAGTTTTGGGTCCCAAACGGATGAGAAGGTTAAGTGAGAGAGAGAGACAGAGAGAGAATACCGTTTCAACATCAATGGGGTCCATCTTTTTGAGTCTATGCACGTGACCAATGGTATTTGGATCAAACACGCTTCCAATGAAGCCATATACTCGAGCAAAGTCAGGCAGAACTGAACCAACGAAAAAAAGAATACCAAAGTTTGAATCAAGACCCATTTAGCAAGAAATGAACAATACACAGAAACATAGCTCGAATTGATCTAATGTCTTTAAGCTTGCACGTGCATAATGGCAATACGACAAATACGTGAAACAAAATCTGGTTTGCAGAGAAATATTAATCAAATAAGTGGTCCCTCAGCATACTTTCTGAATTCCACTGCTGCATGTTATATAATTTTGCAATATATAGTGTTAAATTTGCAATGTGTAATTAAGTACTACTGTACAAAGCAAAAACATACCTCTTGGTGGAAGACTCCTTTGCTCAAGCATTTCACTTGTTGGTCGTGTTTTGGAAGCACTCTCATTACTGCTGCAACAGTTAACAGCCACTGTTGGACCTCCAGATACCACATCATCTGTAATGTAAAACTATGTGAAGATAGTAAGCAGTAAACTAAAAGTAAGACACCACAATAAAATTATGGGTATTTTACCTTTCGCTATATGGGACAAGCTATTGGTTTTTTCCACAGAGTTCTTCACCACAGTAGAAGAATCAGTGGGTTTGAATTCAGGGTCAGAAGGAGCCAGCGGGGTTTGAAGTGATGCAGTAACGCTTGAGACCACTGGAGCTGTTAGATACAGCAAACAGAAATTATAATTTTTTATATGCATCAAACATAATTATCTGTACATTAGATACATCAAGCATAATTATTCATGCATCAAAAATTCAAAACTATACAGAAATTATTATTATTATTCACGTCCTCCCCTATATCATTTTTAGTTTTTACATTATAACTATTAAGGTCCAAGTTTACTCGTGTACTAACCAGTTTTTGCAGCCTTTTGTGGATATGGATGTGCAGCTTTCCTTTTTGGACGAGGAGGAGGCAGATGTTCATTAGTACCGCTTTTTTGTACCTTCAGAAAGTATTTCTGCGCATGACTACGGATCTGCATAAGTCAATTACCATTAGCTAAGTATATATTCTATCCTTGAATATGGGATCATAGATTTTCAAAATTTTGAGCTAATTGGAAAACAACTCTTTATTTTCTCTCAAACATCACTAGCAACCCTTATTTTGTGCACAAATCAAAATGACACCCTCATGTTCATCAAGCATGTTGAAATGCTGAATGCTATTGTCACTTTGGTGGTGATCAATTCAAGGGCCTTTTCATTATAAGCTACAACACGATTGAAATGCCAAAACCTAAATTGATTCAGAATTATAAGCTGCAACATGATTCTCAAGCAGAAAATATCAAGGGTATTAGAAGTTAACGCTAGGCATGGATGAGCACTTTTACTTATTTCAGTGGGAGAACTGTGTTTTGCATGTTAAGAGAAGGGACTATTGTAGTATACTAGTATTCATTTACATATTGTTCTCTTCTATTTTACTAGCATGATAAAAAGTGTTCCTGCAACAAGCTAAATTTACTGAAGAAAGCAATTGCACAGAGCTCACCTGTATGACAGTCTTTGAACCTATGAAAGCTTCAATTTTCTTCCAATCACGATCAAAGCTGTAAATCAGTGGAGAATAAAAACAATCAGGCAACTGTTCCACATCAAAAGTGATCTATGAACTAGATTCCACAATTGCATTCAGGTCTAATTTTGAAAAAGGCAATAAGGGATTCATGATAGAACGCAATCCCTGCCCACCATGCGAGCAAGGGGATGAAAATAAAAGCATATCACCAAGGACCATAGCTCTTCAATTGTTTCTAATTTGAGTATACATGGTGCCCATACCTGGCCTTAATGGAGATAAAACGACAAATTTGCAAGCTGAAGTTATCAAGTTAATGGCTATCTAGTAGAAGTCTAGACAGGTTGCAGTTCAATTGAAAAAAGGCAAAGGCAGGGAAAGTACTTGAAGCATGAAACCCTTTTCATAGATGTAATATATGTTTCCTTTTGTGGGGAAATGACGCATACCAAGTTTTCCTTATGCAGAGTGAATCACTCTCTTGTTAATGAAGTCATAAAGGTACATAAAAGGACATTGGACTTCGGAAGACAAGTTACAGTTCTTCACAGATTCCAGAACTTGTATGAAGCATTTTAAGGTGAGATTCCTAGATATTCAGAAGGACAAGATTGGTGGATACTGTGCGCTGTTTAAAATGTACATCTCGGACTTATACCTTGCCTCAAAAGGAGAAACCAGCAACCTAACATTCAATTAATAAAAACCTAGTATTTTTTTTTCTATTTGAAGAACCGTGCATGGTGTACAAGTTTTAGTGTTGTAAGGCTTTTCCTCATTAAAAAATTCCTTTGTATGCCTGTGTGAGCATTCATTCTTATATATACATCACAGCAAATAGGTTCGGCTACCAAAGGCTAAACCACCTGAGGAGTTGTAAATATGGAGATGTTAATAACAAGTAGACCATCTTTGCAAAAAGGACACATACATTTCATACACAGCTAAGATAAATAAAGAGGATGTGTTTCAGTTAAATTACAACACCATGAGGCCTGTCAGGGACCTATCTATTAAGTACATGAATACTGATAGGCATGCATAAGAAGAAGAAGAAAAATTATTGTAGCGTAAAAAAGAAAAAGAATTAATATAAGCATTCAATACCCAAATTTTATTTAAAAGATTAAAAAGGTGTCCTCTTTGAAATTCAAATAAAGGTTTATTTATTATTATTATTATTATTTTTGCAAACTGCAAAGGGTTTGCAAAATTTTTGAATTCACTGTTATGTCTCCCGAAGCGACCACATATATGTTGTGATGGGTCTTACAAGCTAGCTTGTGGGTCCATTAAATACGTTTTTTCATAAACGGTAAGGGGCGATACAAATCAATGGGAAGAGAAATCATTTAATTAAGTGACCCTTGAACTTCCCAGAAAAGAAACACAGGGGAAGGAAATTCATAGTTTCATACAATGAGCATGGTGCAAGATGCGTCATAGTAGAGTGAGTGAAGGGGCACTTACAATTAAAAAAAACATTTTCCATTTGAGACTAGTAGACTACCATCCTTCAACTTCCTTGTCTTCCATGAAGAATTTCTATTTAATCATAAAACTCCATCAAAACCAAGAGAATCATCATCATTTACTATATCTTTCTCTCAAAAGTTATGAATTCAACGTAGAACTACCGCTTGAGTGCAACATAAGAAAAATCAACATCATTTAACAGGATTTAAATATATTTGACAAGCTAACTTGAGCACACAAAACATGCAAGCCAAGACTATACCTAGATTCCTCTACAGCTGAAAGATTTTAAGCAATTATAGGGCATATTGTGATATAGTCCTGGTAGTTAGAAGGAGGTAAGTCCTGAAGGCACTTCATGGATTACTAGATTAATGCGTGTTAAAAGACATAGACTTGTTAAGTATAAAATGGGGAAAATATTGAAATTTTTTGAAGATAGAGTCTATACTTCGGCTATCTAGTATACAAAACAAGTGCTTGATGATAAGAGTATAAGACTAATTAACTTCAACACCAACAATGAAGGATAACACAAATTTCACTCTCTTGGTTTAGATTTTCAGAGTCCTCTGAAAGGTAAAAGCAACTTAACAAGTTTTTCGAATTGTGCTACTGTACATTCAGTACATCTTTCATCGGGTAAATGAAAACTAAGTAACAAACAAAGAGTGTGAACTAAGTCGACCATATAATCCTAGGGAGATAGAGGGATATTTCTAAAAAATCTGATCCACTAGTTCTCTAGTTTAAAAGCAAAAACAGCAGAGCTATTGTGTTTCCTGCCAGATATAATCTTAGCAAAAAAGCTATGGGCGACAGTGACTCTACCATGTTCAGCATGTGGCATGGCAAGGTAGCAGACAAGTGAAAATATCTTCAATAGTTCAACTCAATCCACCAGAAAAGCTCACAAGATTTGCAGCCTAATTTCAGCGTATATAAGAGAAAAACACTCTAGCTTCGGTATGACTTTCTGAACCTAACATCTAAAGGAACTACGCAATCAGTAATCATTACGTTAGTTCGCCATCAAAGTTGCAAGACATCACGAGTATTCACGTTCTACCAATGATCAACAGTAACTCGGTAGAAACCATAACAGCTTGTAGACGGAACGATCTTTGAATCTCCAATAACGTACAACATTCCCTAAAAATGAAACCCTAACAAATAAGTAGGATTTTAAAGCAAATTAGTGTAAAAAAAGCTCCCGATTCCACGATTAGAGTTCATAATGCATTAAAAAGAAACAGCATAGAGTCCAACCAACGGTAAAGTAACCCAAAACTCAGTTACACGACCCCAAATAACAAAAAATCTAAAATTGACGCCGATGAAAAAGTGAAATTCAATTGCGCAAAAAGAAGTATAAAGTATAAACCCTAGGGCCGTAGCAGTATACAATTCAGAAACTGAATTCGGTGGAAGATTTGGAAAACTCACAGTTGAAGGGCTTCAAGGAACTTATCGTGCTCCGGTTCGGTCCAACTCTCCCTTGACTTGGTAATGGTGTAGGGTTTTCTGATCTTCTTGGAAGCGTCATCGGCGGATGAGGAAGAGGAGTTAGTTGATGGCGGAGCAACGGCGGCGGTGGGGGCGGAAAAGGAGCCAATGTTTGGTAGAGCCATGCCCATTGGATCCAAGTAAGAAAGGGTAGGGAATTCAGTCAGACATGTGACGCGTGTGTGTGTGTTCCGATGGTGTAACCAGTATGTGTATATTCTAGCGTCGCTGTGAACGATGATGAGTCGATGAGAAAGGAGAGAGAGAAACGAGGGAAGAAAGAAATGATGTGGCTGTGGTTATATGCGTCGCTACCCTACGGTAAGTTAAGTTTACATCAAGATAGTTATAGGCATTTGATAAATATCTAAAAGATTTTTTTTAGAATTTATTGTCATATTTGGTCCTTGTTCTTGTCTTTTTTTCAATTTTTTGAATTTATGGTATTGATGGTTTTAACTTCGAGTTTTACATTAATTAAGCCAAGCTCATTTAAAAATATAGAATGTTGAGTTCGGCTCGCGAAGTGTTTTACGAAGCTCGTTATAAGCTCGCATAAGTTTGTTTTTTTAACAATAGTTTAAATTATATAAGAAACAAATAAAAAACAATTTGAATTTTAAATTTTTTTATTTCATATTTAATGATATAAAATCAATTTTAAATTTTAATTTTTTTCATATTTAATGATATAAAAATATATAATACAATTATATATGTAATAAAGAAAATAAAAAATGAGCTTAAACGAACCCAGTATACAAGACTTGGGTTCGAGCTCATTTAATAAAGAGTTAATTGTGAATTTGGTCATTTAACTATCTCATTTCTTCCGATTTGGTCCTTTAACTTCAAAAGTGACCAAGATGGCCTTAAACATCCACTTTTCGGTCTAAAAGGTCCTTTCATTAGTTGACCGTTAGTCAACTCTATCAAGTCAGAGGTACTTTGGTCCTTTTATTAATTTTTCTTTTTTTATTGATTAAAACAATATTTAACTATTTTAAATATTTAAAAATAATTAAATATTATTTTAAGTTATATATTCTCTCTCTCCACATATACACACACAAACACTCTCTCTACCCTCTCTCATCTCCACCATAACCCGCACCACCCTTGAGCACAGCCGCCTTCGCCACTGCCACTGCCATTGCCATCGTCGTCTATTTCTCCCTCTCGCACTCCGCCACCGAAGAAAACCCAACTCCACCACCACCACCGCCATCGTCCTCGCGTCTTTCTCTTTCTCTCTTCCTTTCTCTATCTTTCTACAGCCAAAGAACAACCCATAACCACCACCCACCACCAGAAACATTCACCTACCACCCCACCGCCACCATCTACCACTATATTACCCCTACAACCAGAAAGCGCCCAAATCAACACCCATACGACCAGAAACCTCCACCGACCACCCCACCGCCACAATCTACCACCGTATCAACCTTACAACCGAACCACCCAATCACCACCTACCGCCTCCGATCCCCAAGTCAATCCTCCAACTCCGACCCCCATAGCCCCAAATCAGAAACAAAATAAAAAATATGATCTAAAAGATGAAGATGGAATCACAAAAACCACCGCCTCCAACAAACCATTTCTTGTGGGTTTTCAGTGCCGACGCCAACCACCATCTCCACCAACAGATCGACGCCTCCAACCACAGATCTAGACTCTCTTTAGTGGGTATTGTTTTGGGGTCTGCGATTACGGTTTTCAAGCCGGCCATTAGGGTTTTAAGCGGCACTTGATGATGGTAAGGGGTGTTCGGTGGTTGTGGTGATGGTGGTGGTTTCAATGGGAGTGATAGAGAGATAGAGACGAGAGTGAGTGAGAGAATGAGGAGAGTGAGAGACAAAGGAGAGTTTTAATGAAAAAAAATAAAAAAATCAGGGTAAAGTTGTCATTTACCCTTGACTTAACTGAGTTGACTAACGGTCAACTAACGAAAAGACCATTCAGACCGAAAAGTGGATGTTTAAGGCCCATCTTGGTCACTTTTGAAGTTAAAGGACCAAATCGGAAGAAATGAGATAGTTAAAGAACCAAATTAACAAATAACTCTTTAATAAATGAGCTTTAATCCAGGCTCAAGCTCGTTTTAGCTCAGCTCGTTTGAAGCTTTTAACGATCCGAACTCGAGTAACTCACGAGTAGCTTTGCTCATTTACATCCCTAGTTTTAGCAAAATATATTCACATTAACAAACTAAAAGTATATTTGAAATTTACATTTTTTTAAAACAAAAAAAATTCCTTGTGCATCCTTTTGTTATAAGACTTATAATAATTTAATGGGGAGATTTAAACGAGAACCGTTTCTCATACAATAATCAATCTTAGTCCTTAATTAAAATAAATCAATTACTAATAATTTTTAGTGACTCATTAATGAATGTATTATAAGAAAATCAAGTTTATTAAATAATAACTCATTCACCTAGACGTAACTAACGGTTGGGTAATATATATAAAAAACCAAAATATCCTTATTAATAAGTCATTATTTTAAACTAAAAAAAGGAGCACCGTAGGAAAGAACTTCGACATGATCATCACCCCATAAAACAACTTGAATATCATTAATAAAGACAACCAATACATAAAGTCTTAAAGATTGAGACAAAGTATGTCTAAATACAAAAAATTGTTCTCCTAAAGGTTATAGTTTACGAGGGAGAATTAGCCTACACCATTCAATATATAGCTTATGATATCTATTGCTATTTGCTAATCCAAAGTTTGGAAAGATTTGGTATAGCAGGTAAAAGATCCTTTATTTTCTTTAACTAGAAAAATATTTCCCTATTTTTGATTTCGACCAATATGTTGTATTAGTCTTTTAAACAATCAGTTGATAATGTTACAAATATTTCTCGTACCATAAAAACAGTTATTGTTGAATTTTTCACATAGTTCAATCATCCAAAAATGTGATATGAAATGTTAAGAAAATTTTTATACACACATACATATATATACACTTCTAAATTTTAAAATATCTTATACATTTTTTTTCAAGATTTTCAAACACTTGTGTTTCTCCTAATTAATTATATAATTAAATCTAGATAACTTATATAATACATTTACCATTTACCCTTTCTTCCTTATAAAAACTTCCTCGCGATAAATGCAAAACCGCTTCTACTTGTATTCTCGTTGACCAATTATTTGTCATTATTCTATAATAAATTATATATTCTCCAACAAAATCTTCGTATTTATCCTCCTATTTAGTTGCAAAATCAATGAAATGAATGAGAAAATAGAATTAGTAAATTACATTTGTTATCTTATGGTGGGTATGAGGAAACAGTATGAATGAATAGAATTTTTCTTATTCAACTAATACAAAAATCTAGATTGTTAACTTTGATGATCTAATATTCATGGATCGTTATAATTCCAATATATGATTTTAGATTTTGTATGTAAATCTCCATCCCATGAACCCTCTTATGTTCTTTTTTCCAATTGAAGAACACGTCACATATGATAAGGTTTTTTTAGCTTACTTTCAGGACACCAGTGACAAATGGGTGTTGGAATCTGATTTTTCATTCTCAAGTAACGAACTTTTAGTTGGATGTTTAAAGACTTTCTCAATGAAATGGTTAATATTATATATGGAATGGGATGTTTAAAGACTTTCTCAACGAACTTTTTTCCTTACGATGTGTATTTTGAACGTGCTTGAAGGTGCGTTGTAATGTCACTCCCGGCAAGTTTTAATCAAAAGGGTTAGGGTTCATAGGAAAGGAGTATAAGGTGGCATTGGTAGAGACCTGGTGTTTCGGGGGTGGTCATTTAATTACTAGGTTATGGATGTAATAAGGGGGTATTCAGGGTTCACATGGCGTAAGGAGGTGAGGAGTTTCGGTTGGGATGACTTTGGGATTCCTTTTACCCTATTAAACCCTTTGTGCCGCAAAGTTATTGCTTCTGTTAGTTTTGGCGTTAGATTATTTATTGTATTGGTAGATAATTATGAGGGATGGGAAGTCTATATGCCTAATACCTTAATTCAAATCTAAACCCTGTTGAGCTATGGAGTCTTTTAGTCAGGCAGTGTTTATCCCCTATTATAATATTGTGAGTTTTAATAAACACGTCCTGACTGTCTTGGGGAGGGTGTGGGTTTGGCTTTGGTTATATTTTTTCTACTGCAAAGTGAAAAACATGACAAATGGATATTTGATAGCTTGGTTGTGATGGCAACTATGGATTCAAGGGAGATGTTACTATACAAATTGTTGTTTTACAATCAAGAAGGTTGTTCGAAAGCATGACAAATACGTCCAAACTGAAGGCAGATTATATGAGAAGGTTGTAAAGAACCAACAATGTCTATGTCGGGGAAATACAGTTCTTAGGAAAGAGGGGACTAAGAGGATGTATGAGGAACTATGTACATGAAGCAAAGGCATCTTGGTGCAACAAGTGATGGGATCAAAGTGCTTAGATTAATCATCATCAATGGATGACTAGTACATGGATCAACGTGAGTCAAAGCTATGAAATTTAAGCAATGGGTGAGTTTGTTTTAAGTTGTTGTGGGGCTAGAACTTTTGTGTATCTAAGGAGATGTTGATATTTCCGGATTCAGCTATATTTTTATCCGTCAATATTATGATTTTTACATGTTTATTGCGTATAATTGATCAGATTATACACCTGAGTACTGTTTGGGGATGTTGCAGGTTAAATGTGTTGGAAAAGTCGAAGAAATAGCGGAGCCGGGCAAAAGACTGAAGAAAAACGAAGAAGAAGACAAAAGTCAGGAGCTCGCGCCACGAGATACCAGTCTCGCGCCGCGAGGGTGCTTCCCGCCGGAATCCATGATTGCTCGCGCCGGAGAAAAAGTTCTGGAAATTTGGAATTAAACACCTCGCACCGCAAGCCCAATAGCCTCGCGCCGCGAGCTCGTTGGCAGGCTGTTAGTATAAATTGATCATTTAGGGTTTCAAAATGAGGACTTTTTTGCATTGTGGCCGACCCTAGCACACCCCTGGAGTCAAGAACGACTAGAGAAGACTATTTTCCACCATTAGAGGCTTGGGAATTGGAAATCAACCATCAATTATCATCAAATGTCATTCGGTT
>JAUEJL010085676.1:0-27033 GCA_032274825.1 Drosophyllum lusitanicum
TTTGTTTATGTATATTTATTATTTATTTGTAATGTAATTCTTCGATTTTTAATTTACATATAGTAAAACGAAAACAACAGGTGTCAGCTCAAGGCACAATTATTAGAATTATTATTTGTTTTCTTTTTCTGCTTATATTTTGACTTATATGTGTTCCTGTTATTATTGTATTGATTTTGGTGTTGTTCATGACGAGAATATATGCTTATTAATATGACATGCTTATTATTTTCACCTTTTAGGATTATCAAGTTCAAACTCCACAAGATGCAAGTTCAAACAGAAGCTGATCGAGATCCGGCTAATAAACCAGTTTATTTCTTTTTTGGCTTGCCCCGTACATTTAGTAAAATGTTTAATGACAATGTCCTACAAAAGTCTGTCCTGGTATACATCATTTCTTTAATTTATACACATGTTAGTTATATTCATTACTTATCAGATTTAAAATGTAAAATCCGATTAAAGTTTACTAATTTAATGTTTTTCTAGCACATCCCTGCTTGGTGTGTTCATAATTTCAAGATCTATAATTTCAAATGGGCATCTCTTACTTAACAAAGATGGAGTTGACCGTGGTTAATGATGAAAGGTTGATGGTGAGAGGCCAACAAAGTATGAATGTCAAGATTTGTGGCAATTGAAAATAATTCAGTCGCCAACCAAATTTTCTTTAATATACTCAATCTACTTCTTTAATTGCCAACAATTTTTAATTCATGGGGTTATCATGAACTTAGGTGGTCAAATGGTTAAATGATAATTTCAAAACATAACTTGATATTTACATATATTAAAATAAATTATAACAATTTTTATTATGTTTTCATCGTTAGTGTATTGTGATAGCTATATATTAAGCAAACATTTAATATATATTACATATAAGCTAATTTAAATGTTATATTTCCGATTTATAAGATTTTGTTGTTATTATGCCAAAAAAAATCGAAGTTTTTAATTTCAAAATTTCAAAACATAAATTATTGATGTTTGAAGAAAATCCTAAAAAAAAGGCAAAATTTTATGTAACCAAATTACTAGATTAGTTTGTTAAAATTTATTTTAATTTCTATAAGTAATTGACCAAATTTTATGTAACCAAATTAAAAAAATTCAAATTTCAAATTTTGAAATTTGAATTTCGAAATGTAAATTCGGAAATTCACTTTCGCCCTTTTTATCTTATTTTTGTTAGATTTTTTAATATATATTAAATATAAGCTAATTTAAATGTTATATTTCCGATTTTTAAGATTATGTTGATATTATGCCAAAAAAATTCGAATTTTATAATTTCAAAACATAAATTATTTATGTTTGAAGAAAATCCAAACAAGAAGACCAAATTTTATGTAACCAAATTAATAGATTAGTTTGTTAAAATGTACCTTTTATCCTATAACTAATAACTAATCATATAACTAAGTGACCAAATTTTATGTAATCAAATTTAAAAAAATTTAAATTTCAAAATTTGAAATGTGAATTTCGAAAATTTAATCAACAAATTTAATATTTTTCAGATCTCGAAATTTTAGGTTTTATAGAATAGTAGTTAAACTTAATAGTTCATTCCATTTTCTTATTTCGATTTCTACTTACAATTTTTTCTTAGCTTTGCATTCTGTGGTTTTCAATGGCGATTCCTACTTCTAAACCTGGAAATGCTATAGTGGAGAAACGAGATAGATTCACCTTTTACATCTTTTATAATTTATTTTAATATATGTAAATCTCCTACTTCTTGATTTATTTTGCAATGACGATAAACAAAAGTCAAGGTCAATCTTTATCGAATGTTGGATTGTTTTTTAGACGACCCGTTTTCACTCATCGAATGATATATGTGGCAGTTTCTCGAGTGAAAATTAAGGAGGGTATAAAAGTTTTAATTTGCGATTATGAGGCAACCCTGCTAATAAAACCATGAATGTTGTTTATAAAGAAGTTCTACAGAAAATCTAATGATAATCTTATGTATGAATTTCAAAATTCTGTAATGTTTACTTATTTCTTACAAGATTTTATATTCCTATCTATGTTTTTTAATTATTTTTACTATACGTGTTAGTACTCTTTAAAACTATATAAATTTAAAATTGACTTATATCATCGTCCGTGTTAACACACGGGTCGCTTAGCTAGTATAAATATAAAAGAAACACATCAAGATAATGCCCATCGCCATTATTTATCAAATCAAATATAGTTAATTTCTAATGTAAATTAGCACAAAGTTTTATTCGAAGCATCATTCTTCATTCATTCTGAAGGGAAAAACTCGAGAGTTAACCAAGTAACAATAAATAAACGTTTTAAGATTTTTAATTCGTTCTTGTCCTTAAATTGTCCTTGACAAGTTTTTTTAATTTTTTCTCGAATTCGGTTCATGTTGATTGTTGTCTTTACATACTTAATAACGAAATGTTATATAAAACTAACAAAAAAAATATATATATTTTAAAAAAATCTTTATTATATATTAAAAAAAATTATGATGTCATAATTTTATTTTTAGAATATTTTCTCTTAATTATTCTTATTTATTTCCTCAAATGACTTATAAATGTGTTGTTTCCTCAAATATTATTTTTCAGTGATTTAGTTTGTTAACGCTTAAATATCTTAACAAACACATTTACTCAAATCATTCGGAACTATGTTTCAAATCCAACAACATTTAGGGTATGTCCGATGAATAAGACAACCCTACAAATAAAACGATAAATATTTTTTTATAGAAGATATGTTTCACACAATTTTTGACGATAATGTTACATATAAAATTTTAATTTCAAATAGATTTACCAATCTTTAAGAGATTTTATATCTCTAAGTATATTTTACAATTGTTTATTATATATGTTAGTAATCTTTAAAACTATATAAATTTAAATTTTATTTTAACTATTTATACAAATAGTATTAAAATAATTAATATTTAAAGAAAAATTGTTTTGTGGTAAGAAGTCATAATCTATCACCTAACTTGAAATGAAAGAATAGGATTCCTTTATGACGAAAATAGAATCTCACACCACTTGACTTTAAAAATATATCATTTTCACTTAAAACAAACATACATGATAAATATAACATACTATCATGTATGTATCTTTTGCTTCATTTCCATGCAATTGAGATGCATTTCTTAACATATTACAAGCAATTACGTTTTTTGTTTAAAATTTGAGCTTTAAAAATAATAAATATATTTCTTCTAAACTACTAATTATTAATCAATAAACCTAAATTTAAATTTAAACAGTTTCACATCTGTGTATGTAGATGACTTAAGTTTCATATTTTCTTCATTAAGGTTAATATTGAGAGAAAAAAAATCGTTATAGTTTTACTTATATGTCTTTTAACTCTTAATTTTTATTTCCGTAATGGTTTAACCACTTAACTATGTTTGTCTTATTTAAAAGGATATAAATTGACTTGCTAAATGGGCAAACAAGCAATCATCGGCTCTTCCCTGCTCCTACATCAACAACTTCACATTATGCAAGCACGCACGAACACACACACACACATAAACACTCCCACCTTGTTTTTCTAGGTTCACCACGCCACATAAAACACCAACAATAAATGGAGTGGTTATATTTTATCAAACCTATCACATCGCCACGTCAGTTTTTTTCTTCCATGACTTAGTCATCACTCAATTACGTAATGATTATTTTTCACCATACCAAATTCTGTAAACCACCTAACACCCACCAGTTAATTAAAAAAATAAATTAGAGAGGGAGGGGGGAAAGTTGGTCCACCATCCATCACCAAATTACTCCGCCGTCAACCCCCAAACCTTTCCACCACACATTTATGGTGTCGGAACCCCCTCGCCACCCATCCACCCCTCTCTCCACTTCTTATACTCTAACACTATGCTCTCGATATTTTTAAGAAGGTAAAGTAAAGGGAAAGAAAGTAAAAGGAAAGAATGAAAAAGAAAAGAATTGACAAGGTTGTATTATTGAGCTGAATGGAAAATGAAGGAAATAAAGGGGATATCCTTTCCTCTTAATCATCCATATTTGGGAGTATACCTTTTGAACTAAGTAACCTTATTTCCTCTTCTTTTCATTTCCTTTCATAAAAATAAAAATAAAAAATGAAGAACATACAAGCTTAGATGTTTTCTTTTCTTTCCCTCTGTTAAGCTACCAAACACGAGTTTTTATTCTTAAGTAGATGTTAGTCTGTTAATTATTCTTGTTAGAAGTTAGTTAGACAGTTAGAACAAGTTAGTCTCTTCATAGCATTCTATTCTCTTTGTATATATATGTTAGCTCGTAGTGAAATAAATCAACCCGTCCAATTACATAATTCTTTCTTATTATTTCAATATCATATATTGAAATGGTATCATAGCAAGTTGCCCAATCAACATCACTATAAGCTGTTATTGTAATTGGTGATGAACCTTTTAAAAAAAAAATTCCTTTTGATGGACAACCTTTCAAATATTTTAGTACATGAATTTCAGTTTTCCAATGTACTTCAGTGGGACAATGTAGAAATTGACTTAGTTGTTGAACTGCATAACTAATGTCAGCTCTTGTGAAGTTCAAATAGAGCAATCTTCCCACTAATCTTCTATATTTTTCTGGGTCATTAAGTAATTTTCCTTGTTCAGAAGCCAATTGAACGTTCTTGATTACTGGTGTTGGAACTGGCTTAACTCCAGTAAGACCCATTTCTGAAAGAATGTCAAGAACATATTTCCTTTAATTCACATATAATCCTTCTTCTGTCTTAAGTAACTCAATGCCAAGAAAGTAACTTGCTTGGCCTAAGGATTGTGAAAGTTTCATGTAATTTATGTTTAACTTATTTAATACAATCCTCATTTGGACCTATGATTAACACATCATCTACATACACCACTAAAGCAACAAACTTTTCTCCTTCTCCTTTAGTGAACAAGCAAGGATCATGCGAAGACCGTACAAAACCAAAGTTTAAGAGTTTATTGCAAAACTCAATTTGCCACTGTCTGCTTGCTTGTTTTAATCCATAAAGGGACTTATTCAGTTTACATACTTCTCCTTTCTTTGTCTTTTCACAACCTTGTGGTGGCGTTAGGTAGACTCCTTCCAAAAAGTAACTCGAGAACACAACGTAAGTTTTAAACACATCTGTACATAGAAAAATACACACACAAACACATTTACACACATTGAATAGAAGCCTTCGAAGAGGAAAATGACACTTTGTTATTTCAAATAAGAGAAGGATAATATCAAAAAGAAGGAATGAGAATTAGGTCTCGATATATGGAAAAAAACGAGGTTGTGAAAATGTTATTTTATTGCAAAAATATTGTTTTCTTGTACAAACCATAAAAAATGAGAGTATGCTTGGTTGAGGGTTATGGACCCTAAGGGATGGGTAAGATAATGAATAAATATGCTTGGTTTAATATAATGGAATAAATGATTACCTAAAATTCTATAACCGGCCATTACCCACTAAATTGGGGGGAATGGTTTTGATTACCTACTATTACCCACGTTCGCCTCTCTTTTCTGCTTCCTCACTTTAATCTGCTTCCTTAACTGCTTTTCTGATCATCATCGCACAAAGATGACTTTTGTTGCAACTGCATCAATCTGAAGAAACAACGCAAGAACAGAGATAGAAAATGGTTGTCGAACTTGCTTCCTCGTCATAATTATTTTCTGACTATCATCTTTCGTAACGCTGAAACTCGATCATAATGAAGGATAAAATGCAACGCAAAAACAGAGGCAGAAAATGATGACCGAAGCTTCACTAAAGATTTCTTTTTTATTTTTTATAAACTTTCGATTGTTCATAAGAATTATTAATATTTTTGTTTATGGGTTTTCTTTGACAATAAGCCATTGTGAGTGAAATATTTGATTTTCTATCTTTAGATGCTAATCATAAATTTGTTCTTTCATTATGTTACCTACATATCAGTAGGTTACCTTCTTTGTTATTGGTTATAAATTTTGCACAGTAAGTGTTCGATTAAAGGTCTGAAAGAAATACTAGCTTGATGCCTTGATCTGTGCTCTCAACTTATCATTTGCTTTTGATTTTGTTGTGGACAAGACAGAAGTGGCGTGATTTTTGTCCAAATTATGTTAGTATGAGAGATTGAAACTGCAAGCATGATATGTACTCTCAAATCAATTCACCAACAATAGTCCTTTCCAACCAAGCAGCATCAATATAATGGGAATACCCATTCCCTTTCCCCAGCAATAGTATTCCCATTCTCTTTCCCATTACCCATTTTGAACCAAGCACACCCTCATGAAACATGTTATAACAGTTTACTAATTTATATTTGTTGTTTTACACCCTCATCTACTTTAATGCAATTATAATATATTATCAAAATCATATTATCTTATTTTTTTGAACAGCAGAACACATTCATACTCTAATCTATTCCTAATTTTACACATTTTTTAAATCTACACATTTTTGTCCATGACGGGTTCGAATCCATAACCTAGGCCATGAACAAACACCTTATCACTGAGCTAGATGTGTTAATTAGTATTTTTATATCGTTAATATTAATTTTTCCCCCTAATCAAACACATTATTTATATTCAACATATAATATAATATATAATATTACTCAAATTATAATTTTCATAACATATCTTTAGTTTTGATTTTTGAGTAGTTGGATAATAATCATAAAACAACATATTTTTAATGAAATGCTTTTTAGGACATCATTGATGTTCAACAAGTCATTAGGTCATGCGTAGCTATCATTTCAACTTAAATGGCATATCAACTTTTCTTCTTTTTTCCTTACCAACCCAAATTAACCCAAAACCCAAGTAGCACTCATCACAAATCAACCCAAATATTTTCTCTCTCCTTACTCTCTCTACAAAAAAAAGAAACTCTTCGGTTTCATCGGGTTGCCAAACCCGAAATGGCGGAAGAAGGAAGGAACCCGAATGGGGCGTAGCGGTGCTCCCGAAGGAGCTGCATGAACCCGAGACCGCTACGCGCGGCCTTACTCATGTCATTCGTAGTGGGAGGTTTAAATTGCAACACCCTACGTGGATCATTAAATTGAGTTTTAGGTTTAAATTGTAAAGATGTAGAATAGTAAAAATAATAAACTTCATATATAAGAATTTTGAAATCAGAAATACCCCTTGCATTTTTTCAAATCCTCATTTAAAGAATTTCGTAGGATTTTAAGAAAATCCCGTCATTTAAAACCCACACCTAATTTTCAACCAAACATACGATTTGCTGGTATTTTAAATACAAATCTCATGAAATAAACGGGGCCAAGTTAATATAAATAACTTTTTATATTAATGAAAAATAAAATTTTGGTATGTGTGGAACAAGAAAGACGGAAAAGCTCTCCGTGGCTGCAATTAAAGCACAATCGGCACCTCTCGACAAGGAGGACAAAGTCGTCATTCGACGCTCCCAAAACACACGTGTCAACACAGTCTCCTTGCTGGGCCGCTGTTTAACCTACTTTCATTATCACCCACAAATTCTCAAACCCTGGCGGTATATAAATCCTCCCCTTCGCCTTTCTAATTTCCTCGATCGATTAGTCCCAGATTCTAGGCTTCTGCTTCGATCCAATCCTTTTTCTCTCAGATTAATAATTTAGATTAATCGGTATGTATGTTCTTTAACAACTTTTGTTGTTTATGGTGTTTCCGTTAACCGCATTGCTAATAGTTTGTTTCTTTTGCGATCGTTTGTTTCAGGCTTTTGATCCATTTGAGGCTTTCGTATTGCGGATCTCTCATTCTCTTTTCATTGGTTTTTCATCCGTAAGCTACTATTCATTTTTCTTATTACTCCTATGCTGGATGTTGCCCGATCGATGGCCTGTGATATTTGATTTAATGTTGATCGATTTTTATTGGTACTATCGTTGATTGCATTATTGTGGAATCAATTCTTTGTGTTTCAAAAGTTAATTTTTATATAGTATTTTATTGAACAATCAAAATATTCGTTATAAAAGGGGAAAGGGTTTGCTTGATTGTTTTCTTTTGGTTCATAGTTTTTCGAGAATCATTTCTGCCTAGTATACTAGAATTTCTGAACCTTTGTTTACTCCAAATTTTTGAAAATTGAATTTTAGCTTGCAAATTATGTTGAAAACGAACATTAAAGAAGCTTTTGTTAGCTGCAGCTGTTTTTGTTTATTAATAGAGTGTGATAATTTGAGAAGAGTCTATTTCGTCCGGGAAGATTCTTTCAATTTTGGTGTTATCTTGGTTCAAAGTTTTCCTATCACCAGGTCTATTAGGATGTGGTTAGGTTAGATTTGCCCTTGCTTCAAATTTTTAGGGTGAATCCTTTTCAAAATTTTGACTTGCATATAGAATTCAAGTTTTGAAGTTTGAATTTTTGACTTTCGTGATACTGATTCATAATAATTCATTAATTCATGGTTATCTACATTTGTACATAGGCCATATATGGAGGAGATAGCTATTATAAGTATAAGCTGTATTCTATAATTGATACGGTATCTAATAGCATTTCATCCATCCCAAGTAATTGCAACATTTGACTAGGCATAAACATGTTGATTACAAAGTTCAGTTGCAAATTTGAGTGTCAACAGCATTCAAATTGATTTTTATCTATGTATTTACTTTATATGCAGGACAATTGAATGATCAATGGAGTCAAAAGCTGGAAAGAAGTCTAGTAGTAAATCCTTATTTTACGAAGCTCCCCTAGGTTACGGAATTGAAGACGTTCGACCAAACGGTGGGCTCAGGAAGTTCAAGTCTGCTGCTTACTCTAACGTGAGTTTCCGTACCGATAATTGCACATTTCATTTGATTGTTACGAACAACCACTTTACGTATGCTGACCACTGCTTTTTTGGTTTCTTGTTTCTTATCTTGCAGTGCACTCGCAAGCCATCTTGAGTTTTAATAATCGTGCTACATAACCTCTAGATAGAAGTGTTCAATTACATTATTTTGCTACTGTCTTTTTCTTCCTGTTTCCCCCCTTGTTGTCCATTGTCTCTCTTTGCAACAAAACTTTCTAAGACAAGATGGCGACTGCCATTGGATTTGAAGGCTTCGAAAAGAGGCTTGAGATCTCTTTTTTCAACCCTGGTCCCTCTGCTGACCCTGGAGGCAGAGGTCTGCGTTCCTTGACCAGGGACCAACTTGATGAATTTCTCGCACCGGCTGAATGCACCATTGTTTCTTCATTATCAAATGATATACTGGATTCTTATGTTCTTTCAGAATCCAGTCTTTTTGTCTACCCATATAAGATCATCATCAAAACCTGTGGCACCACTAAGCTACTTCTGTCAATCCCACCTATACTCAAATTATCTGGTGAACTGTCCCTTAGTGTGAAATCTGTAAGGTATACTCGCGGAAGTTTCATATTCCCTGGTGCTCAGGTATTCCCTCATCGCAGCTTCACTGAAGAAGTGATGGTCCTTGACAGTCATTTTGGAGAGCTTGGTATGGGCAGCAATGCATATGTCATGGGTGGCATGGACAAGGATAAAAAATGGCACGTCTACTCTGCTTCAGCTGAAATAGCAGATCCCGTTACACCCGCTGCCCCAGTTTATACTTTAGAGATGTGCATGACAGGTTTAAGTAAAAGGAACGCGGCAGTGTTTTTCAAGTCTGAGTCAAACTCTGCAGCTAGGATGACCGAAGATTCAGGGATTAGAAAGATTCTTCCTGAATCCCAGATCTGTGATTTTGATTTCGACCCATGTGGGTACTCTATGAATGCTATAGAAGGGGATGCTATCTCCACCATTCACGTAACCCCAGAAGATGGGTTCAGTTATGCTAGCTTTGAAGCAGCCGGTTATGACTTCAAATCCATAGATTTGACAGCTTTGTTTGAAAGGGTGTTGGCTTGCTTTGAGCCTAGTGAGTTTTCTGTGGCTTTGCATGGAAATAACTTTGAAGACATCAACTTTGATGGTAACAATCCGAATGTGAAGGGGTACAGTGTTGAAGAAACCAAGTGTGAAGTTCTGGGTGAAGGAGGTGGTTCGATGGTGTATTATGGGTTTGCAAGGGGAGGAAGTTCTTGCGGGTCGCCACGGTCAACCCTGCATAGGTGTTGGAGTGAAACTGAGAACGAGGATGAGTAAGTAGAAGTGAAGAAATAAGAAAAAGTTGGTAAAGTGAAGTGATGATTTCATGTCTAGTGTGGTTGTGTTGATGATGACGCCTTGGTTGGTCAGCGGATACCTGTAAGCATCTAGCTGGGGACAATTTAACTGAGGGTATTCTTGCTTCCGATTTTTGGTGTTTTTACTATACTGTTTGGTCCTTTGTTTTTTCATTTCTTTTGGATTTTGATTCATCATTTTCTGTGAAGCTTGTTTGACTAAAAGGCTCGTTCATATATTTAACCTTTATATGTACTTATTATTTATTTATTTATTGGTGTTTTGGCAATTGGCAGTTTTGAGATGATCCTGTTTTGGTTCCTTTTACTCGTGCAATTGGAAAAATGTAACCCCGAGGAGTTGTTAAAGGAAACTGTAGCGTTTACTTTTAAGTTTCTGGAAATGAAACTTCCATAACTAACTAGTTGGAACATCAAGGTGAATTCATACACAGTCTTTTATTTTTGATTCATAAGAATTTCTTGGTTCATGCTTATTTTATCCATATACTTGTATGGTACCTAAATTTTTTCTATGCGTACACATTAGCGTTTTAGAGGAAGTGTTAAGTGTGGTCATTTCGTAATCTGTACACGTCTCTTTGCTTGCTAGACCCCGAATTAAGAATACTCAAATGTCTGTCCAGATCGCCAATTGCAAGATTAAGCTATGAAGAATGTTTTTACTTTTAAAATCTAAGTTACCTTTTGTTTAACAGAATTCGAAGGAATGAAATTGATTTAAATTCTGTCTAGTCCACATATGGAATGAACTTTTCATTACTCAAGGGAATATAGACATTCTAAAGAATGAGAATTCATTCAAAAACAAGTTTACCAAACGCAATATAACATGAAATTTGATTTCAATTTCATACCATTTCGTTCCTTAGAATTCTGCAAAACAAATGAGACCCTAGGTGTTTAGTTGACTCGGTGTGACGACTGGGTTATGGGTTAACCAGTTTAAGAACCAGATCAACCCGGTTTTCAATGTGTGTGTATATATATATGTATGTATTTGTGTGTGTTAGTGTGTATCAAACTTGTTTTCAAATTACCGCTTTTTGTGAATTTTGTCGATCTAATATTGATATCCCAAATCTGTTTCTGTCATTTACTTGATCATTATATAAAGAGATAAAAAAAAGGGCCAAAACCGGGTCAATAACAGGTTGATAGTGCTAGGCCAATCGGTTCGACCAAAAACCCGACTGGTTCAATACAGTTTAAAAAAAGAGCATAAACTCGGTCATTGTTAAGTCGCTCTTCCGACTGGATGAACCCCAAAGTCGTAGTTGAATGGCGGGTCCCAATCAATACATGTTGGTTATTACGGTTCGTCATGAGTGCGCCTTCATTCTAAATCCACTTGAATATAAAATGAGTGATTTAAACAATGTCACTAACATCAACTTTGCATCATGCACATCGATCAACTTACTCATTTTTTGAGAAACTTTGCAACTCCTCTTTTTAGGGAACCTTTTCAATGTGTTTATAGAGAATTCCGCTCAATGAGTGAGTCATAAATGTAGAAAGATTGGAAGAACACCTCCATCACCTCCTATACAAAGAAAAATGTCTTGGAAACCAACTAAGAAAGGAAAAAAAATTAACCGAAAAGGATAGCAAAACGACGGTATCATAGCAGATTGAGACGTGGAATCTATAGTGGAGGTCTAGGATTAAACCCTATCAAATGCCTTTTATCCGAGGGTTAAGTGTTTTACCGTTTTCATATTAAGCGGCGTAAGCAATCAGTAAAAGACCCCTAAGACGAGTTACTTATAAAATGAAGCACCAAGAAGCCAGATTGTTGAAGGTAACAGGCATATTCAATTAAATCATGTAACAATCAAGGCAAAGGAAGTCTAAAAGAATCAAGAAGTTTTAGATTAGAAAGCATGTAATGTGTGATAAGGATAAAAATGGAATAAAAGCCTAGCTTTGTGATGAATTAATGACAATGTAGCTTGTCTTTTGTGCTATTTATCTTTTTTAAACATTAAATATTATAGTATGTGTGACAAAAAGTCGGGGATGAAAGACAACTTCTCATATTCTAACAAAAGCGCAACTAATAACTTAAAAGTTGAGGTAGCCAGACAAACATGTTTTCTACACCTATTTGTGTGAAAGGAAGAACACAATCAAACTAGAAGCGGTTGAAAACAAAAGACCACCTAAACCAACAGAAGTTGGGTTCATATGTCTTCTTATGCATAAGGATGACAAAAGAACTCGAACTAGTCAAGAAATCTAAAATTTGATCATGTTCAGATTGAGAAAAACGGGCTCGCCTCGGTATTATATATACATAAAATTGGAAATCTGTTTCAAAATTGCAAATGGCACATACAGAGTTTCTTAGAAGTCGTTCGACTTAGTTTATTATATATATTTTAATACGTTTATATTTTTAGACTTATTTCTTAAATCATGAATTATGACTTCAAATAAAAATTAAGCTGAACTCGGAAATACTAACAATTAAAAAAATGTTAATTGGTTAAATGATCATTTAACTTAGGTGTTTATGCCATTTTAGTCCTTTAACTTCAAAAGTGGTGAAGACAGTCCTTTATGAACCATTTTATGGCGAGAAAGGTCCTTTTTAATATTGATCGTTAGTCAACTCTGTTAAATCAAGGTAAAATAACTATTTCATCCTTAAT
The DNA here is from genome assembly GCA_032274825.1 of Drosophyllum lusitanicum. NCBI lineage: Eukaryota > Viridiplantae > Streptophyta > Magnoliopsida > Caryophyllales > Drosophyllaceae > Drosophyllum > Drosophyllum lusitanicum. The sequence continues at coordinate 12,846 of JAUEJL010085676.1, forward strand.
TTTATTATTTATCCATTAAAATGAAATTTTTAATATTTATTATGTCTCTGAGTTTATTTCAAAATTAAAATGGCACTCTCTCTCTATGGATGACAACCACACCAAACCGCTGGCGCTGCCCTATCGCTAGAAGCAACCGCCAACACTGCCACCACTTTCTACGGTGACATCGACACTTCTTTCCTCTCTCTGTTCTCTCACGGTGTAACCACCAAACAACCACCCCATCTCTCTCTATTTCTCTCACATGTTCATGGTTCCTCATCTTCAAACATATCTAGGGTTTTCAAATGATTTGGCTATAGATATAGGGTTTTCACAAAATTTGGATGTAGATCTAGGGTTTGTGTGTTGCACAGAGGTGTCGATGGTGGAGTTTTCTGTGGTGGTGGTGGTCATGGGGTTTTCGGTGGTGGTGTATTGCAGAGATCCAAGGCTTTTCGGTGGTGATGGAGTTTTGGGTATAGATCTAGGGTTTGTTTGTGTTTGTGTGTTGCACAGAGGTGTCGATGGTGGAGTTTTCTGTGGTGTAGATAGGGTTTACGATGGCGGTTGGTAGATAGGGTTTACGGTGGCGCTTGGATGTGCAAGAGAGAGAAAGAGCTGACAGTGGAGTTTGGCGGTTGGAGCTGCCTAAAGGATGGTGGTGTGACGATGGCTGGCGGTGATAGTGCTAGAGGGTGGTGGTGTGACAGTGATTATCGAGGATTCGAGGGTGAGAGGAGATGGACCACTAAGACTGAGAGAGTGTGTGTAATGCATATAGAGAGAATATATATTTTTATTTAAAAAATTAAATATTATTTTAAAATAAAAAATTAGAAAAGATAGTACAAAGACTAAACTACCCCTGATTTAATAGAGTTGACTAACGGTCAACATTAAAAAGAATCTTTCTCGTCATAATATGGTTCATAAAGGACTGTATTTATCATTTTTAAAGTAAAAAAAATAAAATGATAAAAACACCTAAGTTAAAAGACCATTCGATCGATTAAATGAAAAAAAAAAAAATTAAAACAATCCACCCCTTCTTCCTGAGAAGTGAAACACTGAAAGTCTGAAACCCTCGACTCTCTCTACCACCGCAGACTAGGAGGCTCACCTCACTTCGATTTACACTTCGCCGGCTTCATCTTTGCCTAAGCGTCGCTGGTTTATACTTCGCTGCTCAAGTTAATCGATCGACTGCTCAGTGCTCAAGTGCTCGATTTGCACTTCTATTTAGATGAATCGATCGACTGTTCTACACCTCGATTTGCATCTTTGAATGGATCGACTGCTCAGTATTCAAGTGCTTAGTTGGACAAATTTTACATTTTTTTCTTAATTTACAATCGACTGTTTATGCATACTTGGATGACTGTTTTAGATTGTTCCGATTTGCATTTTACTTTTTGAACGACAGTTTCTGATTGGGGATCGGGTTCGGGTTAAGCAGCAGCCTACGGGGTGCCCCGAAATAAAATCTCGGTTTGGGGAACGGGGAACTGGACGAGGATGCCAAAACCTGCACAATCGCCATTCCTAGTTCAGCCTGTCATACATGGCTAATATAGGATGTGTTACAAATGAAACCCGTCTATTAAAAACAGTGTTAGCAATTGTTTTCAAAGGCTGTTCTTGGGATCTTCTCTTGAAACCTCGAATCGGTTCCCTGATCACCTCAACCGGTATCAATCAGATACTTCAGTATCTCTCACAAAGAGGGTCCTCTTCTTTAATCTCTTGGACTTTCTTCAGATGGGTTGAGCTAAACCCTGATTACAAGCATTCTTTACAATCTTATTGGACCATGATTCACGTTCTGACAAAGCAAAGACACTTCAAAAGTGCACACGAACTGCTTGAGAAAATTGCTCTGAGAGATTTTTTATCTTCACCCACAGTTTTAAATGCCCTTGCGGCTACATGTGATGACCAAGATGTGAATTCTCATGTGTTGAGCTGGTTAGTGATATTCTATGCAAATTCAAAGATGACCCAAGATGCAATTCAAGTGTTCGAACACATGAGGGTTCATAGTTTAAAGCCACACTTACCTGCTTGTACTGTTCTGTTGAGCTCGTTGGTGAAAGAGAGGTTGACTGATTCAGTGTGGAAGTTTTACAAGAAAATGGTAAAGCTTGGGATAGTTCCGAATCTGCAAATCTATAATGTCTTGATTCATGCTTGTTGCAAGTCTTTGGATGTGGAGAAAGCAGAAGAATTGTTGAGTGAAATGGAGTTTAAATGTGTTTCTCCTGATGTTTTTACTTATAATACATTGATATCGTTGTATTGCAAGAAAGGTATGCATTATGAGGCTTTGTGTATTCAAGATAGAATGGACAAAGCAGGTATCCACCCTGACATTGTAACATACAATACGTTGATTGACGGGTACTGTAAACAAGGTCGAATGAGGGAGGCTTTAAGAATGTTTAAGGAAATCAAAGGCACAACTCCAAATCATGTAACGTACACTACTTTGATCGATGGTTATTGTAGAGCGGATAGTTATGATGAAGCTCTGTGCTTGCGTGAGGAAATGGAAGCTAAAGGGTTGTTTCCTGGCACTGTTACATATAACACGATTTTAAGAAAATTGTGTGAAGAGAGTAGGATCAGAGACGCAAACAAATTATTGAGTGAAATGAGTGGGAAAAAGGTTGTACCTGATAACGTCACTTGTAACACATTGATTAATGCTTATTGCAAGATTGGAGATATGAAATCTGCTTTGAAAGTTAGAGGTACAATGTTGAGTGCCGGATTAAAACCTGATTCATTTACTTACAAGGCATTGATTCATGGGTTTTGCAAGACTCAAGATATGGAAAACGCTAAAGAGTTTGTTTTTTATATGATTAATGATGGGTTGTCACCAAATTATTGCACGTATTCGTGGCTTGTGGATCTTTACTGCAATCAAAATAACGAAGAGATGTTGGTGAAGTTACCTATTGAATTTCATCAGAAAGGTATAATTGTTGACATTTCGGTTTACAGAGCACTAATAAGGAGATTATGCAAGAGAGAGAGGGTTAATTATGCTCAAAGATTATATGATATTATGCAGTGTAAAGGGATATCAGGAGATAGTGTTGTATTTACTAGTTTGGCATATGCTTACCTGAAAGCTGGTGACACAACTACTGGTTTAAAGATTTTTGATGAGATGTACAAAAAGAGGTTGATGATCACTCACAAAATCCATAAAAGTTTCACTGCTAGTTATGCAAGCGACAAGGGCATTTTGGGAACTTTTTGGAATCTTGCTGTTGAAAAAGGTCTAATTTCAAGAAGTACCTTGAAACAGATTCATCGGGCCGAGGATTATGCATAGGAAGCAAGCCCTGTAATATTATAAACCTGTAAGAATGCTTAAATCAAATAAATTTCTAAAATCTGCCCTTTGGCTGGTCTCTAGTACAATGATAAATTAAATGTTGCCAGATGTTCAATTATTAGTTATAACCTTCAACATCTAAAAATTTATGTTCATGAGTTTTGAATTGCTAAAGATAGAAACTATACATGGTTATATTAAAGTGTAGAGTGATAGAACCAAAACTTCAAAAAACACAAAAATCAAACTCTAAACTTGCAAATCTTTCATAGAATCTTCATATATTCTGTTACAAGAATCTAGTGTACAAATGCCCTATTTATAGAGTGGTGGCTGGCGGTTACTGGGCGGTTCTCCGTCACTTGACGGCGGTGGTCGGCAGTTGTCACCGGTGGTGGCCCACGGTGGCTGTACATATAATCCTATATTTCTATGTTTCTTACTAAATGCAATAATAATATAATACTAAAACTATAAATTTTGACAATTATTTCTAACAGTCTCCCCTTAATTGTCAAAAAGTATTCAGTCTTTAGTCTTGAAATCTTCAGTTCTTGAATCTTTAACTGTTGTCATAAGTAATGTTAGGTTCCAAATCTTCTTCCACTAAATTTGACCGTTCTTGTCTGTGGTATTTTCGAGATCTTTCACGGCAATGCGAGGCATAGTGTCCATATTTGTTGCAGTTATAACACTTTATTTTGCTGAATATGTTTTGACTTCCAGAGTGCTTCTTTGCTTCTTGCAAGGGATTTTCTTCTCTTCCATATTGCTTATCATTCCCATGATTTCGGATATGCAGTGGAACATACTTTTCTTTTCTTCGATCTTCATGTTGTGTAAATAGTAAACCTTCTTGATTATTCACAGACCTGCTCTTCTTGTACTTGAGTCTTTCTTCAAACGTCTTTAATCTTCCGATTGCTTCGTCAAACGCCATAGTGTCTAAATCTGAGTATTGTTCAATGGCTGCAACTATTTGAAGAAATCTTTCTGGCATAGAATTCAGTAATTTTCGTACAAGCGTTGGTTCATCAATTGTTATTCAAAGGCTAGTTATTTTGGAAATAACACTTGTCATCTTCGAGGTGAATGAATCAACAGATTCTTCTTCTTCCATTTCCAGTGCCTCAAAAGCTGATCTGGAAATTTGTAATCTTGCCTTTTTACTTGATCACTCCGATACTTTTTTTAAAAACTTACTAATCTTAAAAACTTTTAAACACTTGAAAAAACTTTAAATCTGTATAAAACTTAAAACTTTAAAACTCCTTTTTATTAAAACTTATAAAACTGAAAAATTTTAAAACTTAAAAACCTTTAAAAAACTTAATAAACCTTAAAACTTGATATTTTGAAAACTTAACAAACCTTTTTTAAAACCTTAACAATCTTTAAATCTTAATAAACCTTTAAAAACTTAAACTTTTTACCAAATATTGGATTAAACCTTTGAAAAACTTTTAAAACCTTAAACTGAAAAACTTTATTAATCTTGAAAAAAATCTTAAAAACTTAAAACTTTATTAATCTTGAAAAACCTTAAAACTTTAAATCTTAAATCTTAAAAAAACTTAGAAAAACTTATAATTTATAAAACTTACTAAAACTTTAATCCTTTAATTAATCTATAAACTTAAATAACAAGAAAACTTTTCTTTCCTTCTATTAAAAAACATTAAATTAAAATTCAAAAACTTTATTTAAAAATCCCTTTTATAAAAATAGGGTTTATTGGGAAGGAAAATACTAAAGAGAAAAAAAGAGAAAAAAAAACACGCCCCCTTTTTCTATTTTGTCGACCGATTCCTTTATGTGCCGTTTGCTTTTCTTTCGGCTGCTATCGAAACCCTCGATCTTCTTCTTCTTCGGTAGTTCTCTGATGGTTACCGGTGGTCGACGATGGTGATTCCGATCGATGCTTACTTCAGGTTACCGTCGGTCAACTTCTTCTTCGACCTTTGCTCGAGCGACGATCGTTTTCCACCGTAAGGTCTGTTCTCTGGTTCGTTTCTCCGACGAGGTATGTCCCTTTTCCTACGGGTGCCACGGTGGTAGTTCCTTGTTGAACGGCCAACGCAGGTATCCTCTTGTGATGAAACAAACCCAAAATCAAAACTGATCGGTTTCTTCCTCCGCCTCCGATTCGAAAAATTAGGGTTTCGATTTCTTGTGGATTTTTCTTGGTAGATGATGAGAACCTTGGTGTTAACCTCGGCACCAAATGATAGGATCGAAAAATAAAAAAACATATAAATCAAACTCTAAAACTTGATAAAACTTGCTTTTATAAACTGAAATTTCATAAACTTCGAATCTGTATATGGTTACAAACTTCATATATCGATTACATTATATGTACAAGCGATTACATATATATGAGGTGTGATGGTGGCGGTTTTCCGGCGACGTCACTTGACGGCGGTGGTTGGCCGTCGGCGGTTGCAGGTGGTGGTTACCACCACGGTGGCTGTACGTATTAACTTATATTTATATGTTTCTTTACTAAAACAATAATAATACTACTAAAAACTTATAAATTTGACAATTATTTCCAACAACGAACACCATAGGAAAAATCACTTTTAGGGGGGCGACAAATATCTTCACTAAAAGCTTAGAAGTCATCGCTACAAACCTTTAGAGGTGACAAACCATAAATAAAATTCACCTTAACAAGTCTGTCACTATAAGTTTAGCGACAAAATTGTCTTTAGAGGCGACTATTTGAAGAACAAGTCCGGTTCAAATTTGTACTAATATATTAGCACCAATATATATGTAAACTAGCTTAACCATGTGTATAAACATGAAAGATGGTTAAAGTAAATTTTAAGGAACGCTTGGTTAAATAGAGAGGAATGAAAATTACAAACGGAATAGAAATACGAAGGAAGACATTGATCAACATTCCCTAGCACTATTATTACGATTGATATTGTTTATTTAATATATATAGGTAATCATCATATATATAAAGTAAATTTTAAGGAATGCTTGGTTAAATAGAAAGGAATGCGAATTACAAAGGGAATGGAAATACAAAGGAAGACAATGAGCAACATTCCCTAGCACTATTATTACGATTGATATTGTTTATTTAATATATATATGTAATCATTATATATATATATATATATATATATTGTGTAGGTTGGTGGTGGTAGCGATGTTGATGGTGGCAATTGTAAGTTGTGGTGGTGGTTGGTGATGTTGGCAGCAACGTTGGTGTTTGTTGAGGCAGAGATTAAATGACAATTAGTGGTGGGGGTGGTGGTTGATGTCGGTGGTGGTTATGATAGGTGGTTGTGGTAGTCGGTAGAGTTGGCGACAAGAGGTGGACGCGGTGGTAGTGATAATGATTGATTGTGTGGTGGTTGGTGGTGGCGGCAGTGGTAGCAATCTGCGATGGTGGTAGAGTCTAGTGGTGGTGGTGGTGGTTTCTAGTGTACCAATACACACTTGAATCCATGACAATGTTGGTGGTGGTTGTGGTTGATGGTGGTGGCAGTGGTGAAGACAATGTTGTTGTTGGCGAAGATGATGTTGGTAGAGGCGGCGATCAATGGAAACTGATGCTGGTAAGCTATGGTTGATGATTGCGACGATTGTGACGGAGGTGGTGGTGGTGGTGATGAAGGTGACAGTAGCAGGGGTGGTGATTATGCGACGAGTTACTATGGTATGGTGGTTGTGACCAGTGGTGGTGGCCATATTGGTGGTGGTCGGTGATGGTAATGGTGATCTGGGGGGACACATATATACCTGAATTCATTACTATGTATCCATTACCCCAAATTTACTAGTGAATGGTTAATTACCAATTAATGTGCAATGATTGATTATATTCTACATAATCAAACAATATTAATCATTACATTTCCTAACTCCCTAAAACCCCCCACCCAAACACTCCCTTAAATGTTTATGGTCTTAAAATAATGGTAACTCTATTAGAAATTAGAAATTCATATATAATATCGTCATAATTTTTTTTGTAGAACCTCCTTATAATCATCACCACAAACAACATGTTAGAAATTAGAAATTCATCACCACAAACAACATATTAGAATCACATATGAAACAATCATATAGCATGCAACATGATCGAACAACAAACAAAAGCTCCAAAACAGAAAATCCCCGGACGCATAGCGTCCAAGGCCCCGATGCGTCGCGTTGCGAACAGTACTATCGTCGGACCACCTCCAAAAGTCGGACCCAAAAGTAGGACCATCAACAAAAGTCGGACCCCCCTCGAAGTCGGACCTATGGTCGACTCTCCAAGTCGCACACCAAAGTCGAGTAACATAAGTCGGACGAGGCAACAACATTAACCAACAAGGCGGACCAAGGAAGGAAAACCGGATGGCTCAAGTCGCATAACATAAGCCGGACGGGCCCCAAAGTCGGACACCTCCAAAACGCATAGGGTGCAAGTCGGACGCCAACTCAAAGTCGGATGGGCCAAAGTCGCACCCCCCACCGCCTCCATCGCATTCCATCATCTCCTTCTTCCCTGTTCTTTTTCCAACCGAACAAACACATCACAAACACCCCACTTTAATCCTGCAAACTACTAAGAAACACTTCCAAACTATATACAAACTTTATATAACATATAATCAGTCATCAATAACACATCAAAACCATTAAAAAAACATCAAAATTATCAAAACCGACTTCTCAAGTTTCATATTTTTCTTCATATCTCCATTAATGGAGTTCTTAGCTTCAAGCATAAAAAACCTAGCAAATACATATCAAAACTAACATGAATCAAGATAATAATCAACTAAGAACATAAACAAACCTTTGTTTTGCAATAAAACACTCCAAATCAAAACTTCAAGGATTCAAGTTTGAGTTTAGTTCTTGAATCTTCTTCAAAGTACACATACATTCACATATGGATAAAACTTCACAGTGAAGTCTTTTATCAAATTAAGAGGCGGCCATGTACTTAGATATTAACAAACATAGTACACTACACTGCTTACTAACATACAATCAATCAATTAAGCAGTCAAATCTAATTAATTAACATGCAACGAAGAATTATTTACGACCCTCATTTAAAAACGAATTCATCTATATCATATAATCATGCGATGTAAAATATTTATTTTATTACATATAATTCGCAGTTCGATTATATATCAATATGAACAAATAAACACGTAAACAATCACAATTAACTTACTATCGATATGCTAACAACTAGGCCGAGTTCACAGATGTTATAACAGGAATGTTAAGTTTTTTAATATGATTATTTTACACCTTTCTTACATAACATTTTCGGTCCTTAAGCTTTCAAGTTGTTGTATTAATTAATGGTCCTTTCCATAATTTTTTTTAGTTTTATTACTTTTAGTTTTAATATTTTTTAAGTCTGACTAATATTAGAGTGAATTACTGATTTGGTCCATAAGGTTTGTTAGAAATCATTGATTTAGTCTTTTGAATTAATAGATTATTGAGATGATCTCTCAAATTGATAATTTGTCACAATGTTTGTCCTTTAGCCATTAAAAGTAACAACGTTGCTGTTACAATTTTCAAAATGATCATTTTTGCCCTTTTATAACATTACAAACTCAGTTTTTGTAGTTTCCACATAGTTTTGCATTTAGTTCTTTAACATTTTTTCAAAAATCAGGAACAACGTTGTATGCAAGTTGTCATACAACAAATGTGCACCTTTATAGCGGAATAAATCCTTTTCTACCTCTAGCCTCCAATTGTTATCTAAAAAATGGAAATTCTCGCTCCATATCATCTACTATTTATAAGAATAGTCCTCTTCTCATCCGGAACCTCCTTTTGAAAATATAAGCATCATAAACAAGATTTTTAAAGAAATAATCTTGCACAAGACGGTCATAGATAGCTTCACGATCTTTTCTTATGCTTATCTAATGCAATCTCAAACTACAGTTATCATATATACAAAAGGAACGTCGCTTGTGCTATCATTGCGAGTGCTTTTGTGGTTTGCACATTTGTATTCAGAACTAACCGAACTACCACTATCTAAACTTGATGACGAAGAACATAAATCTATTTGATAGTGAAATTAAAGTTTTTCTAGAGTAGAGATGTATCTAGAAGTTGGTGTGAACCTTTGTATGACATGTTGTTAATATGTATATGAATGAGTAATAAATAAATAAAGTACACCTCCATTGGTTAATTTTTTTGAAATATTGCTTCTTATGCCATCTGGACACAAAGACTGGTATAACACACCATCAGGATGGAAGGGTTCAGAATGGTATTTATCGCCGGTACCACCATGCTAAACAACCCACCCTAGCACCCCAACACTTGCCTTATCACCTCACCATACCCTTCACTCTTAGAGTTGTAAGCAACATTTCTTTTTTCCTTGAAAACAAACTAAGCCTAAAAGAGGATAAATCCACTAAAAAGGGGCTTAGAAAATAGTTCAAGAAACATCATGAAAATAAGTTGTTAATTAAAATAACGAAGTACATAATAATGCCGTTTTGTATGTGTCTTAAAATGATAAAATGATGTTACATGGAGTGGTCACATTTCCATCCCTTCATCTCACTTGCCACATTAATTTTTCACTTTCTATCTTTCAATCTTTATATCCCACTAAAACGAAGTTAATGATCATCTTTCTATTTCATTATCTCATTAACCAATTTCTATTTATAAATGGACACTCTCACATACATATTTGTCTTTCATCGGGATGAAGAGGCCAGTGTGTTATAAATATGGTGTCTTGGAGGGGTAAGGATTGGTCTTTCTAGATGGGGGTGAGAATAAAAAACTTGCACCCGATGGTGAACCTCATACCAGTACCTGGTTTGATTGAGAAATCCCCAAGTTGACCGTGATGGGGACGGGGACTCCCCGAAGTTAGAAACAGGGCCGGGGATACCTCTCAGGTCCCTAGACACGAATTGTACGTACGTATGTATGTATGTATGTATGTATGTATGCATGTATGTATGCATGTATGCATGTATGTATGTTTGCATGTATGTATGTATGTTTGTTTGCATGTATGTATGCATGAATGCATGCATGTATGTATGTATGCATTCATCAAACTTGTATGAGTACATACTTGTGTCAAAATTAAAGTTACTACATAAATATACATATGTATAAGACCGTTTCTTTATTAAACATACATTATAGATTTACACGATGTATTAGATAAAAAGACCGTAAGTAAAAGGATTTCTATGCAGAAATTATTGGTGTATTCTTTGTGGAACCATATACAAATGTATTAAATTTGAAACTTTATTCATTATAATTTTATATATGTATATATATATATATACACACACACACACACATAGAGAGAGAGTGTGTGTTAAAAAAACAACATTAAAGGAGAATAGGAAGAACAAATCCGAGCCCTTGAAATCTTAATCTAAAAGCTACAAAACTATTATACATGTACAAAAATTAGATGCATCGATTGTATTTATTACATTTTGCATCCGCTTCCTAATACAATTTAAAAGTTTATTGTTTAATGTTATTGAGAATTAAAAATGAAGCTAATTTTGTCAATTTTCTTGATTTTTACAACCGTACTTCGTATACTCCACGACCTTAGAACCTTACCTTATATATATATATATATATATATATGAGGGTTCAAATGAGAACTGTTTTACATACGAGAACCAATTATAATCATTGATAAAAAGATGGAGGGTCCAGATTAAATGGTTGTTAATTGATAACCATAATTAAATCAAACTTATCCTTATTTAATGAGGGGTAATTTTGATATTATGACATTACCTACACTTTTTTAAACTAATATATCTATCCAACGAAAAGGTGTTAAATTACAAAAATTATACCAGATTAATGAGAATTATGCTTTTTAATTTGAGACCGATCTTACTATATTTTTTCGAAGAAAAAAATTCGTGTTTGCTGGGTTGTTTTTTCAGCACAGGTCTTTATAGATGCACATGTGCATATTACTAAGTTTTTTTCAATACAGGTCAGGACAGGTGCACATGTGCAGATATATGCACCGTATTCACAGATGCACCTAGTTTTTTCCGGTACAGATGTAGATATGCACATGTTTAGATAGATGCATGTGTGCAGTGTATCTAGTTTTTTTCCAGCAAAGATGTAAATTGGTGCACATGGGCAACTCAGATTTGGTTGGATCAGTGTCAAATTAATAATAACTACAAATATATAACCTAAATAACTTTAGTTTATAAATTATTTAGATACATTTTCCAAACTTCAATAATCTTACTAACAAACGGCTCATTACAAAGAGCATTTACTGTTTTAAATAAATAAAATACAAAAGCTAAAAATAAACTAATTACAAGGTGCACCTGTTTTTTCTTCGAGGCATTTCAACAAACACCCATAGTGCATGTTCTAACATTTAGCAAGAAAGAGTTCATGTACATTTTTGTGAGTTCATTTAAACGATAAACAAACGTAAATGAATAAACACACACTATAATATAAATCAACATTATTAAACATAAATAAGCACTATATATAAACTGTAAACACACAAACACACACAATAAGCATGTCAATCCTCATAAGATGGAGTCAAACATTTGGTAATTCGATGCCTACAGTAAGAAAGTTGATTCATCCGTAGCATATAATATGAATTATGGATGCAGGATGCGTACATGTAATAAATGATTGTGTAAATCACTATCGTAATTCGACGCCGACAAGTACCATTGATAATAATAAATAGTAAATTGATGTCCACCCCAATCGTTTGTTAATAAATGATTATGTAAAGCAATAAAACATAGCTGGACCTAATCAAAGAACACATGAAGCGTTTCTAAAAAATTCTCAAGAACATTATCTTTATTGATATTTTAATAAAAAAATTCTCAATTACAAATATGCCATTTTTAATTAAAATTAAATAAAAAGGACACGAAATTAATTGACTGGTTAGGATTGATTCACGCAGTTCTCGTATTAAAAACAGTTCTCATTTAAACCGTTCCTTATTTTTTTAACAATATATATATATATATATAGAGAGAGAGAGAAAAAAAAAGTTTATTTAAGAATCGTTTTTATCGCGAGAACGATTATATAACAATCAATTATTATCTTTTCTTAATTAATTAAATTAAATTAAAAAGTACATAATTGTAATTTAAATAATAATTATGGCGGCGTAATCGAGCGCTTTTTGTTGCACACTCGCACCGCCTTTTTTTGGCATAAATGTAAATTTTATTTATTTTAAACCTTGATAACTCTTTTTTATCATTCGCTTTTTTATTCTTTTTTTTTTCATTCGCTTTTTTTTCTTTTTTATAAATAGTAAACATTACTTTCTTATGTATTCTTTTTTTATTTCGTTCCTTCTTTTTATATTTATTAATCACGTTTATTTATATTTTTATTGGAATTTTTTGAGTTATATATTAAATACTTATATCCAAGAGATTATTTTTTAGTTACAACTTTGAGTTACACGTGCACTAGAATTGTAAACGAATAGAACGAACACAAACGAGAGCTTTTTCGTGTTCATTCTTTTAACTTTAACCGAACAAAAAAACGAATACGACGAATAAACAAACGAATATTTGTGTTCATGTTCGTTCGTTTAACTTTAGCCGAACATAAACGAACGAACACATATACAAATATAATATAATCCTAACATTATTAAACATAAACAGACACTAACTATGTGTATATATATGTGTGTGTGAGAGAGAGTGTGTATGTATATATATCTATGTACACACACATATACATACATATAAACGAACATAAACAAACGGATAATCTAACGTTCACGAACATAAATGAACGAACGAGGGTCTTTGTTCATGTTTGTTCATTTAATTAACTAAACGAACAAATATTTTTGTTTGTGTTCGTTCATTTAACTAAACGAACAATTGAACACAAATGCTCGTTCATTTCTCGTTCGTGTTCGCTTATTTATTCGGCTAAAGTTAAACGAACGAACACGAACACAGAATTCCATTCGTGTTCGTTTATTTGTTCGGTTAAAGATAAACGAACGAATACGAACAATCCCCGTTCGTGTTCATTCGGATCATTTACAGCTCTAGCAATGAGTTTGACTAAGTCAACTTTGAGTTACACGTGCACATATGCATCTAGGTATATATGTGCATGTGCATATATGCACCTGTGCATGGTATATATATGCACCTAGACGCGCATGTGCGAAAATACAACCTAGTAGTATGAATAGGTTGTGCACATATGCACCATGCATATGTGACTTTATTGTATGTACTGAAAAAAGACAATGGTATATGCACATGTGCACCTATTGTAATTTGCACATGTGCTCGAAAAAAAGACAGTGGTATGCACTCATGTGCAAATATCTAATGTTGTGTTGAAAAAAAACCCGGCAAAAATGAAAAAAGATTCTTTGAAAAAGTATAGCATTATGGATATCATATTAAAGAGCATAATTTTTTCGTTAATTTGGTATAATTTTCGTATTTTAATACCTTTGCGTTTGGTAGATATTTTAGTTTTAAAAAATTGTGGGTAAGTGGTCCCCCTCTTTAATTAGGCAATTTGCCTAAAATACCCCTCTAATATTTTTGGAAACTAAAAATGACGGCTGTGTTTTGAATTAATTACATGTTTGCCACAATTAATATAAAACCTTTGATTAAATATGATTAATGGCTACAAACGGTTCTCGCAGTTCTCGCAATAAAACTGGTTCTGAAATGAACCCTCCCATATATATATATATATATATATATATATATATATATATATAATTGTTGTAGGAAAGGGTTTGTATAAAGTCAGAATAACAATATAAATTGG
>JAUEJL010085677.1:0-14777 GCA_032274825.1 Drosophyllum lusitanicum
ATAAAATACATAAAAATACCTCCTTTGACATGGTTGACGATAAAAAGGTTTCACCGGAAAAACTCCTAGTCGCCGGACTAAAGTCACCGGAAAAAATCCAACTCGCCGGAAAGATAACGAGACTCGCCGGACAATGCTTTAATTTGCCGGAAAATGATAATGTTTACCGGATAAAGAAACAAAGTCCAACTCGCCGAGAAATGATAATGTTTACCGGAGATACTCCACCTTGCCGGAAAATGATAATGTTTACCGGAGATACTCCAACTTGCCGGAAAAGTACAATATCGCCGGAGAATGTACTATCTCGCCGGAGTGTCAATCTCGCCGGAGTGTATGGTTAAACTTTTTAAAATTTTTTACCATCTACTCTAATTTATATATTTATCTCAACTACTTTTTTAAAAACTTACAATCAAAATATCAAATCATAAATTTTTTTACATATTTTCAATACTAATTACACATTAACCAACACTGATTATACATTACCCAACACTGATTACACATTACCCAACACTGATTACACAATACCCAACATTAGCCACACACTATCCAATAAAATACTATCATGATCTCGCCAATAGTTGCTATTTACCGAGGCATTTTTCCTTTTTTCGGCGAGATGAATTTAGCATCGGCGAGATCAGCTGCCACGTGTCAGTCATCCATTGGGTAGACTAAAAAGCAACTTATCTTCTTACGATATCTTGATCTCGCCGATCGCGCATGTTCCCGAGATACTTTTACCTTTTATCGGCGAGATGCTTCCATCTCGGCGAGACCGGTTGATTTTTTTTAAATTTGCCACATGTCAAGAATATATTGGTCGGCGAGGTGACGACGCATCGGCGAGCTCTATCAGCGAGATGGACGCTTAAATTCGTAAAAAGGTATATTTCATGTTTTTTTTTGGTTGAATACTTGTATTGTTGCTTATCTAGGTAATTGCTTTTACAAAATATGTATTGTATATGTATATAATTATACATGTATATGAATAAACACACCGTACAACGTATGGTGCACAAGGCACCATCCTCTTGCTAGTTAGACTAGATATTTTAACAAATTGTTCTAAGAAAATCTTGAAAACCTTTTTAATGTATGAGATGGGAAACCAGTGGTCTACAGCTGATGGCACAATCAGAACCAAGTTTGTCTATCATCAACAAACTTGGATTCCTCATCTTTTGATTAATTTTTTCCCGAAATGGGTGTCGGTTTCAGGCTTAATTTGAAATGGGGTCTCTCTGTTCAACCTCGTCTCTCTTCTAATTCATCATATTTGCCCTCATCCACATACGCATCCTGTAAGTATCACCTCAATGCTTCCTCAATTGAAACATCACAATCATGAATTGCAATTTCGTTCAGGGGTTCGAAACTTGATTTGGGTAATTCCATCCTGCAATCAACAGTTTGAATTGAATCGAGTTTATGGGTGTTTGAATTTGGATTATATCATGTGCCCTAAGTAGATGATACTTTGTTCGCAGTTGTTTAAATTGGAACAAGCTTTAGAAATTAAGTTGTGGGTACATTTTGATTCATGATTAATGATCTAATTTGCTAATCAATACTCCATTTTCTGTTTTATTGGTACTTACTTTGTTCTGCAACCTTTGAATTTGTTCCAACAGTTAAAAGCAAGGTTATCAATTATGATATAGCAAGAGTATCTCTCCCATTAGAAAGTGACACTTCTTACAATGATCATATTAGTGGGAATACATGTTCATCTACTTCCAGAATCTTGGACATTGATGACTCGAAGGCTGTAAGTAGTTTTCCTTTGATATTGTACTGCATTGGTTCCCATAAAGAAACTAACAAAAGTTAGATATGTTGACTTTGAGGTCAAACTTATTACTTGTTAGAGTCTAGTCCATACTTATTTAGACATTAATTGACACCAACATTGTTCTATAAGACTATAAGTAATAACCATGAAGTTTAATGTAAGTACTTGACAAATTCACGAAGATTTTTGATAGTATGTTTGACCTCAAATGTCAAGTTTACATGTTTATTTGTTGATTCTTGATGCTTACTTCCTAGTTTTGATCATTCAGAGGAGTGCCCGTGACTTGTTACAAAACGATAAATTAACATTCCTTACAAGCTTACAAGCAAACAAGATGTCTCAGTACACATTACTCTTGGAAAATCTTATTGTGTTGGAGGATACATTTGCTGATTCAGATGTGGTAACTTTAGAACGGGACATATTGGCTCAATTAGAAAAGATTGGAGCTTTGAAGTTACTCCGTACTTCTTTTTCTGAAATACCCAAATACCCATTATCAAATAACCATGTAAATGAAGAAACCATCAAGCCTATAGTGCATTCTACAAGAAAGATTGAAAGAAAGTCGCAAAAAGAACGAACATCGAAAAAGGTCAGTGAAATTTGTACAGTGGAATTTCGATCACAAGCAATCAACCGTAAGAATTCAAAACGAGTCAACCTTTCTTCAAGAAGATTATCGACTTCTAGGAGTGGAAAACTTGAAATCACTAGGAACGAGGCAGAGCTATCACGAGGGGTTAAGGTTCCGTCTAATCCTTTAAAAAAAATTCTTAAGCTCTTCCCCTGCAATTCTTAAAATGGCAACAGAATAAATGTTTGACTTTTCAGGGTGTTTGGATGTCCCTTTTGATAGTAATTATGTGATTTTGAATAATCACAATCAAATAAGAAGTTGTTTTATGCTGACCGTAGGAGATAATCTTTGGATGTGCTTATGCTGTTTGAGGTTGAAATTTTAAAATATTAGGTGGGGTTAAAGTTGATGAACACAAATAACGTTTTCCCAATGTTCCATTATGGCACATGAAGTTTTTTTGTTTTTACATATACTCATTAATGTTTACAGAAGGGTTTTGTATGTGTAAAATTTTTGAAACAAAGGGGACATAATGAAACGTTTTTGTAAACATTAATGGGTATAAAGACACATTTTGTGAACATTATGGGCATAATGAAACTTTTGTAAACTTGATGTGCATATTTGACGAAAAAAAACTTCATGTGCCATAATGGAATATTGGGAAACGTTCTTTGTGTTCAACTTCATCCATTTTAGGTGTCTGAGTTGAGAAGTTGTGATTATATAAATTAAATGGCAGAAAAGACATATTTGCAAAACGTCTTGATGTGGATAAAAGCTATCTAATTAGGTCAAAATGGGGTAATTAGATAAGTTGATTTTACCAGGTGAATATAATTTTTGTTGCAACTAGTATAAAGGAATTGTTGCACTCCTAAATAATCCAAACATAAAAAGCTAAGTATCGCAACTACAAGTTGCAATAATAAACAAAATCAGTTTCAGATGGCGGATCCAAACACACCCAAACGCTAATACATTACTTTCCACACTCGCATTTCATATTCCAATATCTTTGATTCATATAATTTCTCATGTAGATCAACGGTTATGCAGATGGTTGCTAATTTGGAGAGGATTAGGATGATGTTAGAAGAAGAAACGGGCCCCACAGTTAGTTTTAGCAGTTGGGCAGCAGCTGCGGGAGTAGACAAGAAAGTGTTACTCGAAAACTTGCAATTTGGTTGGCGTTGCAGGGATGAGCTTTTGAGAAGTACACGATCTTTGGTTATATATCTTGCCAAGAACTACAATGGTCAAGGAATAGCCTTCAAAGACTTAATTCAGGTTTCTTCAGTTACAACTTAAAGTTTCACATTTGCATTTGTTTTTGTAGAGAAGATAGATATATTGTACACTAACTGACTAACCAAAGATGGTGAAATGGGTCTGTTGGGGCGGGTTGGATAACATCTCAAAACATCGTTTTGGTACAGGCCCGGTTGGGTTGACTCAGAGCTCCGAATGTGCGTTATAGTAAATGTTATGGGAAAACATACTTTGATAATGTAATACTGTGTTTCTGAATAATTTTGTAGGCATGTATGATTTCCTTTTTGTTGAGTACGCTACCCTTTTTCGTAGGTTGAAAAAAAGAAATCAAAATAATATATCGAAATTTATGAATATCTATGGCTAAGAAACTATGAAGCAAATATGCTTTGACCGTATGACCATGATTGCTGTATTGACATTTATATGGAAAAGTGGAGGAATTAAAATTCGTGAAATGTTAATTTTGAAATCAAGACTAACAAAATTCACAAATTTTGCAGGCGGGAAATGTTGGTGTTCTTCAAGGTGCAGAAAGGTTTGACCGCAACAGGGGTTACAAGTTCTCGACTTATGTACAGTATTGGATAAAGAAATCATTGCTAATGTTTCTATCCCGACATTCTAGAGAGATACGAATTCCTGTATGTTGTTTTTTCCCCGAACGAGTTACTTTTTTTCATTTGCTTTTCTTTGTTATTGCAATTGAACTTGCAAACTCACTCCATTATGATCTGTTTACTTTTTTTCATGAATTTATGTAGTTAACATTAAGCAAGGCTATAAGTAAGATTCAGAAAGCTCGAAAAGCACTAGATAAAGGTGATGGAAGATGCCCAGATGATTGTGAGATTGCCAAATTCAGTGGGCTTTCGCTGGCTAAAATTGAATCAGCTAGCAAATGCCTTAGAGTTGTCGGTTCCATCAATCAAACAAATGCAAAGTTTTGGGTATGTCTCCTAACTTGTTAATTTCATAGAATAGATAAAACCGAAAAATAAGATTTGCATGGTTCGGAATAAACAAAACCCTTTGTTGAAATATGATAATTATAAGGTTTCTAACCGTTAAATCAGTCGTACTAGCAGATACTCGCGTAAGCAGTGAGTATTTATTTTGTTTTGATTATATAAGCGACTTGCAAAAACCTCTGGTTCTGTACATGTTCATAATTTCAAGTTACATATTCTTCGTGTTCATGGGTTATGTACTCTCCCAATACTTAAAAAATTGAAATATTTATTATATTGTCAGATATTTAAAATACCATTCTTGATAGAGTTCATTTTCAATTGGATTTTAATTTGTAATCTATATGTTACGTGTTGGAATTTAATTTACGTTGACTTTCTTTTTTTATCATGAAAGTTTTAGTTATTAAGATCGTATGTATATGTATATATATATATATATATATAGGGGAGGGTTCAAACGAGAACTGTTTTTCGTACGAGAACTTCAATAACCAATCTTGACCGTTCATTTTGGATAATGGAATTCATGGATGAAGAGCGTGGGATGATTGAGTGTGGCAGGGTGCATGTAAGGAATTCATGGGTGGGCAATCCAATTGAATGAGGGGGAATTGGATGGCTAAGATTGGTTCTCGCGGTTCTCATACGAAAAACAGTTCTCGTTTGAACTTTTGCCTATATATATATATTAACCAACTCCAAGGTAGCCCGTTGGTTGGAATGCATGATTCTCACAAGAGGTCATGAGTTTAAACCTCGGTAGGGGAGTCCTTGGGTTTGCAAAGGGGTAGTCTAGGAAGTAGGAAATGGCCATGGGAATCCCGGTTAGGTTGCGTACATTTGAGCCAAAGGCTGGATTCCCCACGGTTGTCTGAGTAGGGATCCCTCTGTGTTTACCATTTATATATAAGCATCTAATTAACACCATTTAATTTGGTTAATGGTTTGAGGTTTCTATTTATTTATGGGTATTTGGGTAAGCTTATTTTTTTTAGCTTAAGCTCACGAGCTTATGAGCTTATTAGATAAAAAAGTGTTTGCCTTAGCTTATGACTTATAAGATAATAAGTTCTTTTATT
The DNA here is from genome assembly GCA_032274825.1 of Drosophyllum lusitanicum. Classification (NCBI taxonomy): domain Eukaryota; kingdom Viridiplantae; phylum Streptophyta; class Magnoliopsida; order Caryophyllales; family Drosophyllaceae; genus Drosophyllum; species Drosophyllum lusitanicum. The sequence continues at coordinate 5,719 of JAUEJL010085677.1, forward strand.
AAAAGTGTTTGGCTTAACTTATGTTTGTAAAATGACTAAAAAGGGGAAAGACAAATGGTATATATATGGGGTAATGGGGAAGACGGCAAAATCAAGGGTAAAAATGTAAATATATAAAAATAAGCCCACCTAATAGAAAAAAAGTTATTGTTAAGGAGCTTATTATTTATGAAAAATTGAAAACGATTATGTTTTGACTGATACCCGTTGGATTTGGGCCATTGACTATGTATGCGTTTATATTCATTATTTTCACATTCATCGTGTAGGAATGTACACCTGATCCAACTATGATGACTCCCGAAGAAGCTCTCATGAAAGAGCATATGATTAACGAAATGTACAGCCGCATGAAAGATTTGGATGCGAGAGAGATGAAAGTCTTGACTTTAAGATTCGGTCTCAAAGGGTGCCAACGGAAAACACTCGAGGAGATTGGGAGGTTTTATGGTGTAAGCAAAGAATGGATTCGCAGAATAGAAAGGAAAGCTTTAACAAAACTAAAAGTTGATGATGAAGAAACCTTACAAAATTTAAGACATTATTTGTACATATCACTCTATTAAGGATGGTCCAGCTTATAATGTTAAACCTTATATTTGTAAAATTGCAAGATTTGATGTCATATGTTGTTTCTTGGTCTTTTTCTTTTTCGGACGAACGCGGTGATTAAGGGTGTTTAATCCTCACGACCCACCTAGTAATCAGTCCGAAGTAGTTGGTCCTGCTCTTCGGGCTCTTAGAGTCTTAGTCTAGCAAAGTTTGGGTTTCTTTCCGGTCCTAAACCAGAAAAAAAGGTCATACCAAGACCAAACCAGTGGTAGTAAAGATTAATATTACGAAATCTCTAATACATCATGATGTATACTATTAAGGCTAGCAGTTCCGGTTATCGGGTTCGTGACAATTGTTCGTGTTAGGTTTGTATCGACCCATTTTGGTCAAATGTGTTCGACAATTACTTTTTCGGTTTTCCAATACAGTTTTTTACTATGGTTTTCAAATATTGTTTTTTATTTATTTTTTGAATTTCTTGTTTGCTTCCAACTTTCGATACGAATTCCGAATAATATTTTCGTTTCAATTCAAACTTCAAAATTCAATGTCTGTTTAGTTATAATCAAACTTAGAATTCGGTGGTCGTTTCATTTGGAACAATAAACACATATACCCACCTAATCTACGCATATGTCCATGATGGGACTTCAACCCTCAATCTTATAGAGCGAGGAACACCTTAATCAGTTCTTGATACAACTAAGCCAAAGACCCTTTAATTGGATTTGAATACTAAAATACTAATAAATAATTTTATTAAACAACCGAAACAAAATTAAAACGTTTATAAAACCAAGCTAAAATACTAAATTACCAACCGAAATGACGAAATCATTAAACGTAGTTACAGTCAAAGTATTAGTACCAAAACAATGAATAGTGTACTAGTAGGTTTACTACAAAAGTACAATATAGTGAAAAGTTAAAAACCCATTAATTAAGCAACCTAAGGAAATTTATCCTAAGTTCAATATAGACCACTTAAATTTATAGTTTTACACATCGTCACTATACGAAGCCATGATATTTTGGACAATTTCATTAACTTTATACATCTCACAACTCATAATTGCATATAAAAAAAGATAAATATATAAAATTCTAATAAATATAACATGTATTAAAATAAAAATGGATTTATACTTTACCTATTCCTTCAAACAACGTATCTCTTTTGCATATCAAGGCTTCAACAATAGTTTGTGCATTGACCTACGATAAGTTCTACCTTCAAGACTAAAAGCCGATCTGGAATCAACAATAGTGACGGGAATACAAAAAACATCAGACAAACTTTATGAAAATGTATTCAACTTTGCATGAATTCCTATTGAGTGTATTGAACTCTAAAATTTTACTATTGTGTATATCAAACTTTTAATTTGTTCTATTGTATGTAATCTGGATACATACAACAGAAAAAAATTATGTAGGTTTAATATGCACAATAGAAATTTAATTTCACACAATAACATAATTTAAAGTTCGATAAACACAATAAGACATGCAAAGTTGAATATATTCTCATGAGATTTATCCAAAAACATCCCTAGCTAACTTAGATAGAAACTTTGTTTTTCCCGAGCCCTAGCTAACTTATCTAACAAAACATTGAATTCCGACCAATATTTGTCGATCTTTACAAACATTTGTTCAACTATTTCCTTAATATAAAGGCCAGAACTTTGAAGTTACTCGATGAATGTCAATTGAATAAAAAAACTTGCGGAAAAGAAAAATTAGACATTGGATAATGAGATCAAGAAAAAGAATTAGTGTCATTTAAAAAGATTTCAAGAAAATTTTAAAAAATTAACCCTTTCACATTCTTCTTGAATAATAAATAGAGAGCAACCATCGGTCATAATAGATGTCCATGCAACCACGTCAAATAAATTCTACGAGGACATGCAACCAAACTAATTTTTTCGTGTCAACTTTGGGTCGACTTGGTTTTGACTCATTTCAAATTCGTGTCACTTTTTTCATATTGGGTTCGTGTCGACCCAAAAAAACTATAGTTTCATTTGAGAAAAGCCATATTATGATTGGTATAAGTTTTATAATTACTTATGATGGTTTTGATTAACGATATTTTAAAGTTAAACTCATGTTTTTTGCATAGTTACAGATTAGGATTATAATTTTACTACTATCTTCCAATTTATTTTTTGACCAATAGTAGACCCCTAATTGATTTGCGAAAATGATGGAAAAAGAGGTAAAAATAAACAATCTTTTTAACAAAAAAAAAAAACTTCTGGATTTTGAGTCATTATATGCAACTTACTTGAGATAGCAGGTAACAAACCGATCTTTACCTTCTTTTTTTCATTTTTTATTTCTATGTTATTTTAATTAATAATTCTTTGAACTTTACCAAAATATCATGTGTTAATGACTGTAACCCCTGGAATTGCAAGTGTTAGTTAATTGTTGTTTCACATAGAAATCGAGGGTTTCTTTTAATTGTTTTGGATTCTAGAAGATGAAACGATTTCGAAGCTTTCAGATTGAGATTTCGAATACCGATTTCATGAGTTTGATTGTTTGAATTGATTTTGAGGGTTTTTATATGGAATTCCTTTTGAAGGTTGTATGAATCGATTAAGTTCCTATTTTGAGGGTTTGATGAGTAGCTTAGTTCTGACGATTTAATATCTGAGGCCGCCTTATTTGATTACAATTTCAGATTTAGGGTTTTCCAATCTGCCGTCCTGTTCATCCGTTTCGTCCAGATCTGAAAAAATGCGTAACACCCAAGGTTTGACTATTCATAATTAAATATTAGAAAATAAATAAGTGTTATATGTGTATTGAGTTGTCTATATGAGATTAGACGTGTTTATAAAACCAAATGGTTAAAATCGTTAAAATAAAAGTTAGATAACTTTAGGGCCAAGGTTGCCATTTTTGAAAGATATGGATATATATGCCATTTTATTTGTTTCTTCTTGAACCATCTCAAAACTACAGACACATATCATGCTAGGCTGCCCATATTTCCCTTGCAATTTTTGATCAAGAATTCAGTGTTCTAAGTATCTATAATCTTTATCTCAGCTCTATAATTACTAAGGTATGCTTAGTTTTGGTTTTTTCAAGCTTAAATGGGTCAAAAGTGATTCAAAGGATGAATCATAGCTTAGATCTTGTTAAGTATGTTTCTTGTTATTGTTTTTTATGTTATTAGCTATTTGGGGTATAGGAAATCGATTGGAAATGACTTTTGTTAAGTTTTGGCCGAAAACAGTTTACTGTCGGGCGTTTCTACACAAACCAGGGGAAGGCACGGGCGTGTCTATCGCCCCATGACAAACCCTAGTTCACAGGGGTGGACCCAAGGCAATGCTAATGGTGGCACGGGACACCATCCAATTTTGTCCGCGTAGTGTAAATTTCGATCTCGTGTAGTGTAAATTTCGATTTTTTCGAGACGGTGCTACCATCCATTTCAAATCCTAAGTCCGGTGTTATCATCAATTTCAAATCTTAGGTCCGCCCCTGGGTTCTCGTACGAAAAACAGTTCTCGTTTGAACTTTTGCCTATATATATATATACAAATTTAAAAAATAGCTGATGCATAGATATGATTAAAAAAGATGAGACGAGAGCTTCGTTACCACCCCGACAAGGCATAGCATAACGAAAAGGCGACGATGCAAGAGCAATGGTGAGGACGAGGCAGTGTACCCATTTTTGTTCGTGAAGGACGACAACGAATACCCATTACGAGTGCTCTAAAAGTAATAGTAGAACTTATTCTTCACCTCAAAGAAAGCTAGAGACCCCACTTCAGACAGATCACGAAAGATACATAATCCCGAATGCTTGAAATTATGTATGAAGCATTTTATTTTTTTTGGATGTTGTGTATGCTTGAGAAATGAGCTTCAAAATCATGGTTATCAAGAGTAACAACTATAGCATTTATAACATATCTATATCTTTAGTGACGAATGTCGATTATGGCTACCAAGTATTCCTAAATGACCACATGGTCCAAATGGACCATAGCCGCGTGCTATAACTTGTTATTCATGTGTGAAAGTTGTAATTTGCACACAACCACAATAAACCTACTCAAGCTCTCTGGTCAACTTTATATGGCATTGGCACCTATTGACGTATAAAACCGTTGTGCAAGCAGGTAAACATGGTGCGCATTCGTGTTTGTCTTTAAATTTATTCATCATCTGGGCACTCGTCAAGAAACTTCCTTATTTTCTCTCGCTCATTTGTTGTTAGATCAAAATCGTCACTACCCAATCTCTCCCACAGTGCAGAGCTTAGGCTCTCTTGATCATTATCACTAACCTGCATTCTTTAACGAGTTAGGCTTTGATTGTGTACGTTGGTAAACTACGGTCAAAACATGTAATTTTTTAGTACGAGTCAAAATGATTAATCAGGTTCGGTTAGGTTTGGGTTGGACTTGCAAATACTTTTTATCTTCTTTTTTTTTCAAATTATAAATAATTGATGTTTTAATTATCATTAATAAGTCGAGAAATATTATACTTATGGAAACTGAATCAAACCTGGATGTAGTTGTTGATGTTGCCATCCTTGTCTACAGGAGTTAAAAGTTCGTATTTATTCGTCAACCATTCACCATCTACAATGTACTTGTACTCGTAACGCCCTTCCTGTTATATAACTTACAATATAAGTTATAACAATCCTACATACTTTGCTAAATTTTGACTTTGCTTAAAAAAAAATTAATCGTACGTTTTATAGTTTAAATAGTACAGAGATCATTACCGGCAAATCTCTATGGAGAGTCCACAAGCCTTGGTCATATTTCAATGGAATTCTCTGCAATGTACCAAGAAGGGTAAGTTCCAGGTTCCCAATAATATTAACTAGATGGCATTTAGCTCATCAAATCAAGCCAAAAACGCGTTAACTTAATTTGATCAGAATATCAACCACCTAACAACAACATAACCCAAACCCGCAAGAGCGTGGTATGGTAGGTAAGATGTAAACAATCATATCTCTACCTGTTAGCTTAGACACTACTTTCTGAAACACCTATCAATGAAATATATAAATATTCATAATTACCTGACCCCATCCGATATCGAGTCCAGATATTTCCACTGTAGAACATTCTTCGCCCTTCCATGTCAAGGTAATAGGTTTCCTTTTTAGTCCTGTTAGCTTTAAATAACAATAAAATTCAATTCAAGAGTGATCACTGAACAATAATCTACACCTTACTCTTAAATAATCTGAAATGATGAAATGGTAGTAAGCTGTAAGCCTTCCCAATAATATTATACACTTCAAAGTTTAAACAGACCAGAACCACGGGCTAATTAAGAAAAAAATTAATACTCTCAAACTTTTTATGTAATTAATTAACTAAACAAGTTATCTTTTACAAAATGGTTAAGAGAAAAAAACTCAATATACAACTACCAACAACTATTGATTCATACAATTCAAATGAAATGTTTTATTACTTTTCGATAATGCAAAATAAGTTATGAAGTAGATAGTTAGTGAATTTATTATAAACGAGCAAGAATAACTCACAATGTCAGCTGTCGCGCTTTTTATAGCATCCACTTTGGGAAAACATGAACGCTTACTCTGTATAAATGCAGAAGAACTAGGAAATATTACAAGGATACTAAATATAATTAATGAAATTAAAAACCTAAATATAGATGATAAAAATCTACCAGTAGAAAAGTGACTGCATCTTGTAGCTTATGACCTTGAACCCAGAACATATATGCCAACTGTAATCCATAAAAAATCACATTAGTTGTTTTCCTGTACACACACACAAATACAAAACATGCACACACGTACAGCAGTAGCAGGAGCTCTTCCAAGTCCAGCTGTGCAATGTATATAAGTGATTCCACCATTTCGATTTATCGCTTTGTGCAATTTGCTTACAACATATGGAAGCCGAAGCCGCAAATCAAATGAATCAAAGTCCCTGTTCAATAACACCAAGTGACGAGAACTTTTAACTTTTTAAGAATGCATTGTACTGGAGCAATTCTTATGACTTATTTTGAAAATTTTCAAATGAGAATAGTTAGAAAAAGACTACAGAAATGATGTGAAACAGAAAAATCCAACATATTGCAACCTTATTTCAGCACGTAAATGTTGAATGTCATTAAAAGTGCTAGCATATTCGCGAATAGCACCAATGTCGACACTAAAATATCTGGAAAATTAATGTAAGAAAAAAGCTAGATGATTTTTAACTTCATGTCGACAGGTTTATATTTTTATCTTTTTTTGGATACTCGAGATCTGAATTTTGTTGCAAGCAATAAATGGTTTTCACTCCAATGCTCCGAAGCTTGTCGACATCTGCAGGAGTCTGTCGAAAGAATAAATTTAGTAATTTTTAGTGGAGAACACATCAAAATTGTTGAGGGAGGAAAATCACCTGCAGACATGACCCAACAATTAAATCTGGAGAAATGAAATCATAGTTCATTCCAAGTTCATGCCTATAAGTCAATACTGAAATAAAGTTATTAGCAATAAATTATTTGTCAAAGATTGATTTTTTACTTAAAATCAGCTGCAAATATCATATTATAAGGAAGAATTGAAGAGTCTAACCAGCACCCATGGCTTCAGTCATGTTAGTACTATAAACTTCAGATTTCTCGTCGCTCTCTTTAGCTTCTTCAGTGTTGATATTGGATGCAGAACTAGGGGTTGCCTACAGAATGAAAGGAAAACAATTAGGTTATTTATAATTTATGATTTCCATGATTAGTTATTTGATATCAATGATTTTTATAAAGTTTGATTAATAAAATCTTGTTTAGTCCCGAGTGAGTCATACTACCAAGTGCTAGAAAGAAATAATAATAAATTAATAATAATTTCCTGTTTTTCTTATTCTGTTTCCATTTAACTCTAAATTGTGTGATATCTAGGATTACCTATACCTGCATTGTACGTTAACTCTCTAATGTCATTAAATTTTTGTCAATTTTGATTCTAGATTTATGGTACCTGTACCTGCCGGCTGCCAAAATTAGGGCCATCTGTTATTATGCACTGTCCTTGAAATTGTTGTCCTATTAGTCGGTAAAATTAATTCAAAGTAACCTCTATATCCAATCCCCCAAACTCTCGGAGGGAGTGGTTGATCAAGGAACTACACGGCTGTAGGTTGGGATGGCACTTTGGTCATGAGAAAACTATTGCTGTTATCCAGGGAAGATATTTCTCCTCACAGTTGACAGATGTGGCTAGTTTTGTCTAAAACTGTAAATACTGTCATGAGTCAAGAAGGTAAGGGAAATTTTTTAGATACTATCCTTTACATGCCCCTACTAAGTCTAGCTACAATTGGAAAGAGATATGGTCATATGGATAGTTTTACCAAGAACTGTAGAGCTTGTCAAGAGTCAAAGAAGGTAAGGGGAAATCTCTGAAAACTAGCCTTACATGCCTCCTTAGTTCCTGTAAGTCTGTAGGAGGTCATCTTCATGGACTTCATTCTAGACCTTCACAAGACCCAACATGGAGTATAATAAGTGTTTGTGATGACAGTTTTTAAGAAATTTCTCACCTCATCCCATGTAAGGACTTTGATTATGGTTCATGTGGCAAAGCTTTTCATTCAAAAAGGTGTGAGAATGCAGGGAGTTCCATTGTCTATCACCTCCAAAAGTGAGTTTTTAGCCCACTTTTAGCCAACTCTCGGAACAAAACTCAACTTCAGCAATACAACTCACCCAAAGTCTAAAACATTAGGAAACATAACGTGTTGTTTTTTTGGGAAGAAGCCAAAAATGTAGTATAGATCACTAGCTTAAGTTGAGTTTTCCTTGCACAGTGCAATTCCTAGGTCAACACGAACCTCACAATCTTCAGTGGACTATAAGACTCTTCCATGATAGGCCGTGGATTTGGTAGAGTTAGCAAGGAGGACCAATGACATGGCCAACAAACTTGTATATGATATGTAGAGAATACATGGAAGAGGTTAGGGAGAAAATCGCCCAAGCCAATTTTAAAGTACAAAGCTGCAGCTCATAAGCATAGGCATTCAAAGGCATTTCTGTCTAAGGACGGTATTACAGTTTATTTATGTAAAGAACGGATTCTGGTGGGGACAATAGCAATCTAGGCCGGAGAAAGTATGACTCCTACAAGATCCTTCCAAAGATCAATGATAATGCCTCTGTCATTTATCTTCCTAACACCATGTCCATCTTGAGATGAAGATGCTCAATGCAACAAATATCTCTGTGCATAATTCATCAGACTCAAGGTCGAGTTTCTCCCAAACGAGGGGGAATGATGCAAGCAGACCAATTAGCTGGCAGATTCATTCATGGGGCCATCAGACAAGGGCAACAAAGAAGCCAAAATAAAATGCTTATATCTTCAATCTTTTTGGAGCAATAAGGCCTGCTTATAAAGACGAGAAGCCAACAATGGCATTATGGCAAACAGCCTACTGTCACTTGGCCCAGGCCTCTGTTTTGAAGTTTCT
>JAUEJL010085688.1:0-14776 GCA_032274825.1 Drosophyllum lusitanicum
TGAATTAAAAACATTTTTATGTTAAAAAGGATTTTTTTTTTTTTCAGAAAAGGAGGTTGTACTTTTTCTCATCTATCCCCACCAAACCATCTCAACCTAACATTATAAAACAAACTGAATATAAATCTCGAACCTTCAATGGATGATGGGAAATGGAAGGAGACAATGGACAAAGACGCAAAACCCGATGGTGTATGGCAGGGGCAAACCCAGGATTTTTGATTACTAGTGACACCATATAATAACAAAAATAAAATTAATTAAAATGTAGTGTGTTCTTCGGGGGATTTTCCCAGGTTTTTGGTTACTCTGCACTTGGTTAATCGGGTTTTTGGTTGTTAGATAAATAACCGAACAATATCAACAACCCAGAAAAGTGAATCAAATTCGTTTTTTAGCCTATACTATGAATAGCCCAATTCGTGTTTTAACACAAAAAAAGGTATTTTACAAACAAAAAATGGATATTTGACTATGATTTATTATATTTATAAAACTTGTTTAGAAATTTAATCAGGTTATGGTAACACAAAATAATAACCGGTGAGAACCTAAAATTTGACTAGTAACACCATTTTAAAAAGCTCGCAATTTTCTATATCGTGCACGCGGCTGACTGATGACCCGTACTACCGTAACGGACCAGGTAAGTCCGCCACCGGTGAACGGAATCGAGAACGAAGCAAGATGATGATGATGGAAGTGGAAGATGAAAGGGGCGTGTGTGAAAAGAGATGATGTCACCTCTTGTTTAAAAATAGAAAAAAAGGATCATACCTCTTCTTTATTTGATAAAAATGAAGGGTTTTACTCTCTTATTTATGTCCGCAAAAATCACATATTCACATTGGTCAAATTCCAGAAAAGAGATTTATTTCCCTTTTGTTGTTTTCTTTTGATTTTTTGCTATATATGTATGTACGTACGTATTATTATATTAACTTAAATGTTAAGTAGAAAGAATATTTGAACCGATTTAGTGTTATTGAGAATTAACAATCTACTCTTGTTGTAGTTTTAAATCTTTATCTTTATTAATGAGTATAATTATTATGAGTAAAAGTTTATACACACCTATAAGACTAAGTGTATAGCCTTTGGACTTGTTATTGGGTGAGCCTTCGGGCTCATCGAGTATATGTTTATCACCGGCTTGATGAATCGGTTCCCCACACCGAGGCAACCTCCTCTCTCTTCCTTCTACTTCTCTCCTCTCTCTTCCTTCTTCTCTTTTTTTCTCTCTTACATATATATATTAAAATAATAAAAAAAGTGGGGAATAAATTGGGTTAGTTTGAGTTAGACTATACTATGTATTTGAGTAAGAAAGAAAAATGGAAGAAAAATATGATGTGACATTGAGCTAAGAGATAGAGTTTTGGATGTTATACTTATGGCCTAAATAATCAATGAAGTTTTAACCTGTTGTTGATATGTTAAAATGATTTTTTCTTCTTTCAAAATCCATGGTTGTTTCTCACTAATATCTATAGATTTGGTGCCGTCTTCGAGTAGTGTGTTGGGGGATTGTTTCTTAGGTTTTTTAGTTTTGTAGTTTTTTGTTTGCCTTGGCGTTGTTTGTTTGTTCATGCTTTTGTTTTTTTCTATATCTTGCAGAAAGTGATGTTTGTAGTTTTTGAATGTTGATTTTTTGTGGGTTTGGTAACATATTTCTGGTTTTCAAACAAAGAAAAAAAAGACATTTTTTAAAATTTTATGCCTTTTTTTTATACTCCTTACTATTTTCATTCTCTCATATGTTATATCAGTGCTACATCACTTTCTCTTTCTTTCTCTATGACCAAAGTTATACCCTTTGGCCCTAATCTTTTTCTCATTCTTTTATTTATAACTTTAAGAGAGATAGAGAGAGAAGGAGGGAAGAAGAGATAGAGCGGGGAGAGACAGGGAAGATAACATAATATAGAGATAAAGGTAAGGGAGATGATTTGGGGTAAGTCATATGCTCTTAGAGTTATACATGGGTGTGTCTTGTGAGACATAGTCACACAACCGTGTAGGGCTAGGCATGGCACATGGTGTTCCTAAACTTGTGCAGCCATGTGTGTACAAGCACAAGCGTGTCTCTGCCCGTGTTTTAGGCATGTCAGATGCAAAATAGTGGCAGAAATGGTTAGTTGAATATGAAATTGTATGATAATCGATTGTAGGTGAACGTTGACCAATTATTTGCTATTGAAGGTTGTTTGAGACTCTGATTGACGATTGAGGTACACGACCCCTACTAACGTGCAAGATGCATATGCACATTTTGTGTATTATGTGATGATACGATGTGTTATGTGATTTGATAATGACTGATGTGGCAAACTGTTAGCCAATGCCACTAACCAAATGTTGATGTAGTATTCATGTCGATGTGCTTTCCAGTAGTCGGAGACTACCTGTGGTCGATGTGACCACATATGTGAATTACATGTAGGCAAGATGTGTGTGCACCTGTGTGTCGTTTTGTGATTGTGCGTTCACTAAGTTGCATACTTAATAGTATGTTTTTATTTCTATTGCAAGAACAAATCGAGTGAAAGCTTCTGCTCGGGAGTGACAACTCATGGTTTCCGCAATGCGTGCTTTAAACAACTGTGTTTTGCTTATTATAAACATTTGTAAAACATGATAATTAGTGTTTAATCAAATGTGAACTAAATATAAAAGAATCATTTGAAATGGAAACTATGAATAATTTGGATATCTTTTTTTAAAAAAAGAATTTGAGTCTTTACAAGAAATATATTATTGAAGGTAAGTCAAAGTTGGTGGGTTGACTTGTATTGGTGGAATAAGGGTCATTTGAAGAAAAATTCAAGGTCATGGGAAGTTGGTGACTAAAAAGCGCCCCCAACTCATCCCTCTCCCGTGGCAGCCACCTTTACTAATAATTCAAGTTTAACCGATATAATTGATTTTATTTCGACTAGTATTCCTCCCAAATGATATGCATAAATAAGTGTTAAAATTAATAGAGAAAGTAAGAAAATAATATTAATAGAATTAGAAATATCATTTTTTAATTAGTAGAAATTTCAACAACGCTCTTTAAGTTTTACTAGTTGAATGATCCGTACACTAACATGGTAAACTTTAAAAAACCTAAAACATTTAACATGTAATAAAACATAAATAATATATATATATATATAACAATTTAAACAAACAGAATCATATTCATATGATAAAATAACTAATAAAATAACATATTTATCGAATGTTCGAAGATTGAATTAACACGTGCTTTCATATGTTCAGTAGTATTTTTTTATATACTACATTCATAGTTTTATTTGTTAGTTTACTATCATCATCATAAAGATGAAACCCCGATGGAATTAAGTATATTCGGTGTGTACAATGATTCTTAAAAATGATATGAAATATATTATCTGAACTCAAATATGATACGTATAACATTGATACCATGTAATCATTTATATGTTCAACCTCTTCATTTATGAAATCACGTACTGGCATAAAAAATGGATCGAAAGTTTAATGTTGTATAATTATGTCAACAAAAAAGATAACTGGTTCAGTGATTTACAAACATAAAGTATCCCATAAAAAGGTATTATACCTCACTAATATGTTGTAGATATATATATTCTCATACACTCTAAATCAAAAATATCTTATAGAAAATGATTACTAATTAGTGATTTTATAACATAAAAATTAACTATAAATATGTTCACTGGTTTAGAGTTTTATAAAAAAAAAGCAAAAAAAATACATATTCCCATTTAGAAAAAAAATAACTGTCATTACACTTCGATTTACATAAAATCAAAGATAGTAGCTTACTTTTTCAATGTTTATGAAATATACTTTTTTACTAATAGAAAATTTAAAATCTTTTTATTTAATTTTGTGTCAGATTACGGTAAAGTTTATATCAAAACGTAGATAAAATGAGACGATTATAAATATATAATTATATTTAGACCAATCATTATACATTAAAAGTTATAAAAGAAAAACTATAAACATATACAATTGAATATATTAATTAAATATAAATATATAATTTATACAAACACCCATATATATTTTCATATAGCTCCCTCATAATTGGTTCTATATATTCTTGCAAATAAATAATTCTAATTGTAGAAGTCAAAATTAAAATCTTTGGTCAAAATTGAGGAAATGAGAGGCTTTTATTGGTTAATTTGAATTTTTATTTAATGATTATCTTTTAATATATATAGATTTCGATAAACGTAATATAAATAAAAAACTAAAATGCATCAAATTTATTTTAAGATTATAACCCGCCTTCAACTAGTAATGTTAAATTAATTGTTCAATCTTGACCATTAATTTGGTCAAAATTAGAATTCCAATTTTGACCTTTGTTGGTCAAAATTAAATCAAAATTATTAGATGAGTTTCATATATGCGTCTCTTAAAAATTAAAATTTTATATTTGTCCAACTTAATTTACAAATATCGTATTTAACCTTTATAACATTTCAGAATATCATATTTAACTAAATTTTTAATTTTATCATTTTATAATATTTTATAATTATTTTAATTTATTTTTAATTATAACCAATAAAGAACTGACCTTATTTTCCTAATTGTAACAATAATGATAGACAATCTATAAAAAAAATACAATTATATCATTTCGTATCATGATATCACATTTATGCTATCACATCTATCATCAACCTCGTATCAACGCTTTCACCGGTGGTCTGGATGTTGACGTTATACGTCACTATTTTTTTAAGTTCTCATTTATTTTGCATTTTATAATTAATTAATATCTTTTTATTAATGATCATATTTTAAACTAACTTGTGTATCACACAACATCTAATCTAGTTTGATATAAAACTATGAGGGGTGGATATGTGCGCTATTTTTAAAATAGATTAAAAAGGGGTATATGTAATAGTAGTTTGCTTATTTTATAACAAAAAATTGAAAAAAAATGGTTATTTGGGTAAATATGATATTTTGATAAGTTAGGGTATATGTGATATTTATACATTAAGTTGGGCAAATATCATATTTTTAGCTTTAATAAAGATATATACAAAATTAACCCACATGTATATAAATATATATACATACTAGCATGTTACCCACATAATGTTGCGACAACAAATAATTCATGCTTGACAAAATATCGTTCCTAAGAAATATTCATACTCAACAATATACTGATCACCTTCTTTTTCATAGTAAAATCATTAGTAAACTTAAGTCTAGGCGAAATAAATGTTCTTTTTATATATTTTGACAAATGAGGAAAACCAAATGGCCATTTTATGGTTTTAGGCATTACATGATGGTATGCAATTTTTATTTAGAATATCGATTATTGTTTTCATGTTTATTACTTTGAATATGCATTAATTTTGTTGGAGTTTTATTCAACTATGTGTTGGTACCTACCATTATCTAAACTACCAAGTTATTACTGTGCCCTTCTTGATCAAGAATTTTCATACGATTAAAATTAAACCAGCAACTTATTTTTACAAGCTTAGTAAAACTTGATTGAGGATGTATAGGGTAAATCCATTTTCAATTGGTTGTAGAAGTTTAAAATGTATTCCTTTTCTTGATCAATTTCGGGGTATTAGTATGGTTGTAAATTATTTCCGAAATTGACAATTCAGTAAAAAAAATTCAATGTTTTCCATATACAAATTTATTGTAATATTAAATCAATTCCAAAATTGAAATAGTTAATTTGGTCATAGAAGTTAAACTTTCACATATGGCAATTAATCCCTATGTAAAAATGAAATGTTAATTATTGTATTATAGTTTACAAGTTAAACTTGTCAATCAACTAATATTGTGACTTAACCGTTCAACTTATCGTTAGGTGTGAGGGTAGAGCCTTTACCTGACGACCGCTAAGTGCACGATTTAAATCCGTTCATAGTTATAGGGGCTTGAGATTCTAGTTTTCATAATCCTCAGCCCTCTAGCCTTATTCGGGTATTAAAATTTTAATGGAATTATTAAAAACATAATCCTCAATAAGCACCAAAATAAAAGCTTTTTCAAGTAGCTTATGACTTGAGCTTGGGATTATCAATTAATCAGCCTCAACCTCAGCTCCAGCTCTAGCCCCAACCTCAGCTAGTTTCGTCAAACACACCCATAATATTTGCAATTGTATGATTGACCAATAAGTTATTATATAATTATATATCTACGTAATTAACCGACTACCCTTAATTAGGGTTTAAGTCTAATTTGAATTTGTTTGGAACTAGGCATACAAGACTCATACAACGCTGGTTGTGGAGAATGTCACTTTGAGACACTATATATACAGGTGAGACGAATATTAGGGTGCGTTTTGTAATTAAGTGAAATATATTATTTGTTGATAACCATAATTAAATAAAAATTTAATATAATCTTTTACAGAAAAATTAATCTGAAATGGACGCTTTGTATATATATATACCCATTGCAAAATTCCAAATAAGACAAGAAATAAGCTATTTAGCGACACTTTTAGTGACATGAAATTCAATGTCACAAAATTGCGACAAATGTAGTGACCGGTTTTAGCAAGGATCAAGTCTTCCACGATCGGAAAATATACTTTTACATAAAAAGGTCACAAACTATATTTTTCATGTGTCACTAATATTGTATTTTGCTCAAACGAGTCACTAAGCAAGTCGTTAATTTTGTGACTTACTTTAAAAAATCACTAATTAACCAAGTCGCTAATTTTGATACTTACTTAAGTTAATAACAAAGTCGAAGATTTTGAGATTTTTCCAAACAAGTCACTAATTTTGAGACTTTCAAAGAAGTCAATAATCGATTCGCTAATTTTGAGACTTATCAAATCAAGTCATTAAGGAAGTCGGCTAATTTTGAGAATTAGGACAAACAAGTCAATAGTAAAGTCGCTAATTTTGTTTTACAACATTTTAGAGTTTATATTATGAACAACTAATTTACGGTTTACCATTTCTGAATTAATTATTTAGTAGCTAACTAGTTTAAAGTCCCGTGTATAACACAAGGAACGGTTAAAATAAATTTTAAACATTTATAATGTTAAGGAGCACTAATCTTAAATGTTAAATGTTAAATCTTAAATATATATTAAAAGAAAGGAATATGATCTCATAATTTAATTTTTTAAAATTTTTATACAAATCATATGCCTTTATTTCCTATCACTTAAGAATTCTACATTAGTTATGTCAATTTCCTTAAGCCATTTTTTTGTGCGCGGATCATATACTAAAACGGGTTATCTGACTTTAGGAATGGCAACGGGGCGGGTTCGGTGTGGGAATTGTCCCCCCGTCCCCGCTTAAAAACAGCGGGGATTTAAACGGGGATCCCCGTCGGGTAACCGGGGAAACCCGCGGGGAAACGAGTATCCCCATTTAATTTTATGTATATATATAATTAATATTAAATTATAATCGAGTATGTCGGGTAATCGGGGCATGGATCATCAAACCCATCCCCGTCCCCATCCCCGTTTAAATAATCGGGTTTCCCCATCCCCGCCTCGTTTACGTCGGTTTTCGATTTTTCCCGTCGGTTTCGATTTTTTTTTGCCATCCCTATCTGACTTGATAACCTTCCCATATCTTTCAAAAATATTCTTCAACCAAACCTTAATATCAGAGAGACAGCTATGCAAAATTGACCAATATATCATTTTTTGTTTTTCATCAATTATCCCAATATGTTGAAGTTTATTTCTTGATTCATTTATTTCTGATATTATTAGTTGTCTTCATAGTACCATGATTGCAATTTTTATTTGGCAAATTGGACACCAGAAAAAGTAATAGTTAATGATATTTGGCTGCTTCTCAATTTTGAACTTTTAGTGGCTTATATTGTTGTTTCAAAAGGAATCACGAAAGAGAAAAGATGTCAAATTTCCTATTAGTTTATTTCTAATTCTATATATTCCTTAGCGTGAGTTTATAATGTTTTCATTGGGGCAATGATTTAAAACGTAATTGATGCAAACATATTTGGTTCATTTATACTTGGTTCATTTGCAGTTCTCATAATCATTGGATTTGGTGGTTTTGTCTTGGCCCAAGATATTTATAAGTTATTCTTTACTAGATAGAAAGGTTCTACAAAAGTATGATGATGACCTTATGTATAAGTTTCTGATTTATAATATATTTACCATTCTTTTAAGACATTTTATATCACTAGGTATGATTTATAATTATTTTACTATACGTTTTAATAGTCCTCCACATCATAAATATTTAAAATTTAAATTAACCATATCTCGTGTTTCTACATGGGGTATTAATCTAGTGTATATATATAGTAAAACAAATGTAAAACATACATAGGGATATACATTTTTTTTAAAAGATGGGTAATTCTTTTAAAATCAGAAATTCATACGTAACATCATCAAATTTTTTATGAAACCTCTTTATGATTAAATTTGAGTTTTTTTTTATTTAATTCAATTAGTATGCATGTTTACATAAAAATCACGTAAATAAGTATATATATATACTAAATAATTTCAATAAATATTTTTTTTTAAATTTGTAAGTATTAACAAACTAAATCACCTAAAATAACATTTATAAAAACAACTCATTCGAAGACCATTTGAGAATATAAAAAAGCATGATTAATAGAAAAAATTTAAAAAATAAAATAATAACATCATAACATCATAACTTTTTTTTAAATATATATTAAAGATTTATAGTGTATAATTTTGCTAATAAGTGGGGAGGGTCCCAAATAATTGCAACAATCCAAAAACATTAACATTAAAAAAAAGAAATGTTAAATTAGTATTAAATTTTAAATTTTATTAATGATAACCTTTAGGCTATAGATAATATTAACCAACTAATACTAATTAAAATACTAGTGGAGTACCCGCGTAACGTGGCGACAACGGTTAAAGAAAGATGATGGTGAATACTTGTGGTGATGAGTAAGGATGAGGTAATGATGCTTGTGAATGACTTCTAAATGTTATATTTTTACTTAAAAATATGAGATGGTACGAATAATATTATTATTATATTTTAAACTTGAAGATCATAAATACTATTTAAAACTTATATCGTTTTCATGTTAGTTAATAATAATAGAATATTAGTGTAGCCACTAAAAAAATTAAAATGTATGTTTTTAGAGAAAAATAAATTATAATTCGTCGTTATCAAGACATCTATAACTATTATAAAAAGACTTACCTTTTTTTTATTTTTTAACTATTAAATCAAACTCTATTAACCAATCAGAACCTCCAATTTCAAAATCAATTTAATTTACAAAACAATTTTAGAAACCAATCCCCTAAAATGAATTTAATTTTAAATTAATTGGGAGGGGCTAGATGAAAATTGTGAGGGGATTTTATGAAACATGTAAGGGGCTTTTAAGAAAATATGAGGGAGTTTTATAAAAATTGTATATTAATAAAATTATTTATAGTTTGTTTATAAATTATGTTTAGTAACTTGTGATATATTTTGTTTAGAGAAAAAATAATTATATATTTGCGACCGTCTCATTTTTATCTACATTTTGGTATAAATTTTATTGTAATGTGACACTTTTTCAAAATTAGTATATTCTTAATTTTTTGTTATCAATTAATAGTAGTGGATAGGTAATTTTTTGTTTAGTTGAGTGGATTTTTTTGGGATTATAATGATGAACTGAGTGATCAACTTGAGTATATTATTCAGAGTGTTTAGTTATTGATTTTAAAGCATTTTCAATCTTATTAGAAATATGTATGAAACCTTTTATAAATATGGTTTAAAATAAAATATATCATTAAAATATGATATATTATATATTTAAAAATCTAAATTCAGATATGTAAAGATATTTGTACAAGAGACTTTTGGAGCTGTGATATAAAATTTAAAAACTGGACAATAAAAAGGTCATGACTTTAGTAGTTTTAAATACCATGTTTATGCTGTAGTATATAAAGAAGTACTACAAAATACAAGTTTTGTTATGTGTGTACTTTAAAATTTTTATTTATATCCACTTTTTATTATTTTTCTATAAATATAAATAGATTAGAGTCATTCGTTTAACAAATAATCTTCAATTATTTCAATTTGATACACATGTTATCGAGACAAATATCATCTCTGGCAAGAATGTTTGTACTATTATGTATAATTCTAGAATGAAATGATTCAAACATTTCAGTTAAGTTCCACCAAAGATATTTTAAAGTTATAGAAAATGTCCTTTTTATCATGCATGATAATTTAAAAATTAGAGATGAATATGAACCAATGGAAAAGAAAATAAAAATAATCATATCTCTTTATTCTATTTTAGCTTTAAGATCATCATTTGATTATTGAGTTAAAATCTTTTGAAACCTGGTCTCTTTGTTTTATTCGAAGACAATAAGGAAGCGTTTGGTTTCTTAGGTACATATTTGAAAGTTTTTGTGAATGTCTACATCTAAAAAAAATTATTTGATTTTGATATATCTAAAATTTACTTTTTTCTACTTTTAGCTATTAAATCATCCTCTGTCAATCAATCAAAACCTGCAATTTCAAAATTCTTCAATTTTACAAAATAATTTTAGAAAGATGCTATTAAACACGGACCCTCCTAAATTAAATTCAATTCAATTATCAAATATTTCTTCAATTATTTCAATTTAATACACATGTTATCGAGACAAAGATCATCTCTCGCAAGAATGTTTGTGCTATTATGTATATTTCTAGAATGAAAATGATTCAAACATTTCAGTTAAGTTCCACCAAAGATGTTTTAAAGTTATGGAAAATGCCCTTTTCATCATGTATGAGAATTTAAAAATTAGAGATGAAGATGAACCAACGGAAAAGAAAATAAAAACAACGATATATCTTTATTCTATTTTAGTTTTAAGATCATCATTTGATTATTGAGTTGAAATCTTTTGAAATCTGGTCTCTTTGCTTTATTTGAATATAACAAGGAAACGTTTATTTTCTTAGTTACGTATTTGAAAGTTTTTGTGTATGTATACTTCTGACATTTTTTATTTAATTTTGATATATCTCAAGTTTACTTTGGTAATACATGTGTATACACAGGTCTATAAACTAGTAATAATATAATATGTTAAAACTTAGGGTAATCTTCATCAAAATGTGTTCAACTTTAGAAATATTGTTATTATGTGTATTAAATTTCAAAAGTTTTTATTTCTGTATCAAACTTTTAATTTGTTGTTATTGTATGTACTTTGTTACATAATATACAAGTTTAGTACATAGAAAAATAAGTTTAATACATAGAATAACGACAAATTAAATGTTCGATACACATAATGTAAATTCTTAAGTTTGATATACACAATAAAAAAGGGTATAAAGTTAGATACATCATGAATTTTACGCTAAAATTTATTTGATCTAATTTTCATGACCTTAATTTGGATAAAGTAATTCGAAAAAATATCATTAATCATCATTAATTCATTAAAATATATTAAAATAATAGAATGATGATGTCATCATCTTATTTTTAAAAAAAATTCACCAATTAAATCCCTTTATTTAAATTTAATCGGACTTACTTTAGATAAATATTATATTGAACTATATTTCTTATATAACAATTTTGTATGCCCTCACATTTTGTTTTATCATATTTTTATTATTATTTTATTTATTTGAAGAACAAGAAAGAAAGACCCATGATCACATCTTGATCAATTTAGCTTATATACATCCAAACATTTTACATTTAGATTTGATTGTATTAAATAAATTTATTTCTCTAAATCAATCCAAATGCATGTATCTTTAATCTTTAATATATATTAAAGAAAATGGGTTATGAAATTATCATTTTATTTTTAAATTTTTTTCCATCAATCATCCTTCTTATTTCCTCAAATTGTTTATGAATAAGTTGTTTCTTCAAAATCTATATTTCTTTGACTTAGTTTGTTAACAATTAAATATCTTGACAAACACATTTCCTCTTTGTGGTTATTTATACAAATATGTAGAGCAATTGGATTAAATTAAAAAATTTAATATTTGATTATAAAGAGGTTCTAATAGATTTAAACATCTTTTAAGAGATTTTGTATCCCTATCTATATTTTACAATTGTTTAACTATATATTTATATTATATATATATGTGTGTGTGTGTGTATATATATATATATATATGTATATTAATATTCTTTAATATCATAAACATTTAAACTTTACTTAATTTAAAGATCCCGTATTTATACATGGCCACACGGGTGTTAAGCTAGTTGCATTTATAGAATAAATGAGTATCAATATATATGTATATATATGGGACGGTTTATTTGAAAACCATTTTTTATGCGAGAATTATAAAAACCCATTTAAACAATAGATTTGAAAAATCAAGGGTCTAAAATGAAGAATGACATTTATGTAAATAATGTGAATTTTCAGGTTTTCTATTAAACCTTCAAAGGGTAAAAAAGGGATTTTGTGTATCATGGTTCCCATCTCATTCAATATTGGTCAAACTTCCAATTTTATTTCACATCTTCATGTGCACGAGAATAAGGGCGGACAAATAGAGAGAAATTTCTAGGATCGTGAGTATCTTATTCGAAATTGAAGTTCACAGTTGATTTACAATGTAAAATCTTCAAGTAACTAAAGTTGAGGCCTGAAAAATAAGAAGAAGAAAAGGAGATAATTTATGATTTTACATGCGTTGTTGGTAGAAAACCCTAAGATTGTAATTGATTTTTCCTAATTTTTATTTAATTTGAGTTTTTTAAGGCTTTAAGAACCAAAAATGCTTGATATATCCTTTCATTTCTAGTTAAAATTAGAAAACATGTATTTTGTTACTTCTTCTTGGTACTACCAAGATCTATGATTGTTGTAGTCATTGAAAAGTTGCATATTTGCAACTTAAAGATGCGCAAGCTAGCCTCACCTACCTCATCTATAGGCATTTCTATCCACCCACGTTATATGTATACGATTTGAATACCAATGTGTGAAAAAAGATATGTGTTCATTTATTATTACTAAAATAAACATAATGTTATATGTTCTTAGTTGTGCATTTGGTGTAAATAAGACTAACGTTAAAATGTTATAATCTTGCATATGTGCAAGTCATTTAGCAAATGTTGTTATTGTTAATGAGAAGTACCATGTTTGCAAAGTAAGTGATCACTATAATAGAATTTGGTATAAAATTATGAGTTGTATACAGATGCTATAGTCTTGTGTATATTTCCCAAATACATAATTTTGAGATATAAATTTCCAAAAATCCATATTGAAATGGATGACATGTTATTGATACATTATTGTGTATAAAGGTTGCATAAGTGCATTTGGGTCCCTTAGCATCTAATGATGAGACTTTATGGTTATGTAGTATAAGAATGACTTGTATACAAATATGATAAGTTGATGTCTAGTTCTCACATACATAACTTAGAGATATAAATTTCCAAAAATTCATATTGAACTTCATGACAGGTTATAAATAAATTTTATAGATAGAGGATGCATAGCGCATATGATGCGAGATTATATGGTTACATAAATGAGTGTGGATTCATATCATATATTACTTATGCTCCATGAATTCTACGTAACATGTAATTTTTGTTATGTTTTGTAAAATTATTGCATACCTATCTCGTTACGTGTTTAAAAGTGATCACTTATATTACACATGTGAAACTTGTAGGGTTTGGTGTTGTATAGTGCACTGACGTCTTGAACTATCAGAGATATTTTTATTCTTCTTTTTATTGTTCTTTATTAAAAGTTGCATATGTGCACTTTTTTAAAAGAGAATTGTTTATTTTTGTTCCTTTGCACATGTAGAAAATATAAAAAATATTGTGAGTGTAACAGACACATGCTTATAATATATCACAAATTATATGAAGATTGTTGATGCTCTCGCAGTAGATAAAATGGTTTGACAAGAGAGTAATTTTTGGAAATGTCACGAAGAATAATGAAAAACCATACAGATTGTAGGGTATTTCGCATGCATTACATGGAAATATATATGGGGGATGATGCTAGCAATTGGTATTGCAGATTGGATGCGAGTTAAAAAGAGCAACAAAATATTTATATTTTGGATGGTTAGGTGTTGTAAATTATGGCTAGTTTTTTTTTAAATAGGGAATTTGTTTATTTTCAATGTAAGTTTATTAAATAACATCTGAAATGCTTTTTATTCTTGTATTTAATTTTTTCACATGTGCAATATTAACAAAAGTTGATAAGGATTTTATATAATCAAGTTTTTGCCACTTTTTTGATGTAGTGTTGCATATTTCATATTAGTTAGCATGTTCAACTTATACAATTTTTATAAAAAATGAGGTTTATATAAATTATGTAATTAATGTAGTTTTCTAACAAAAATACATGTGAAAGGATTTTTTTAATGATGGTAAATGAATGTCACTTTACAAAATAGATTAAACAATTAGACCAAGTATTGTAAGAACACACTAACAACAAAATTCATATTTGTTTGCATATGTGTACCATACACAAATCTGATAGAAAATGCACATATTAATTAAATATATATATAGGCAAAAGTTCAAACGAGAACTGTTTTTCGTACGAGAACTACGAGAACCAATCTTAGTCATCCAATTCCCCCTCCTTCAATTGGATTGTCCACCCATGAATTCCTTACATGCACGTTGCCACACTCAATCCCCCTACGCTATTCATCCATGAATTTCACTTACCATTTGAATTGCCAAGATTGGTTCT
>JAUEJL010085699.1:0-14774 GCA_032274825.1 Drosophyllum lusitanicum
TTTGTCATCCTTTTCTTTTAATAAGGTTATAAGATAAGATGTTTTAAAATCAATAACTAAACACTTTGAATAGCATAATCAAGTTGATCACTCAACTCATCACCATAATCCAAAAAAAAACCTCTCAGCTAAACAAAAAATTACCTACCACTACTATTAATGTATAACAAAAAATTAAGAATATATTAATTTTAAAAAAGTGTCATATTACAATAAAATTTATACCAAAATGTAGATAAAAATGAGACGGTCGCATATATATAATTATTTTTTCTCTAAACAAAATATATCACAAGTTACTAACATAATTTATAAACAGTCTATAATTAATTACATTAATATACAATTTTTATAAAACTCCCTCACATGTTTTATAAAATCTCCTCACAATTTTCATCCGGCCCCCTCTAATCTTATAACCTATTTATAAAATTCCTTATAAATAGGATATCATCATTCTTAAAAACATAATTTTTTGAAAAGGATGATGTCATCATCATTTTCTTTTAAATAGGTTATAAGATTGAAAAGTTAATTTGAGAACCGTTTTTATTGCGAGAACCAACTTAGCCGTCCAATTCCCCCTCTTTCAATTGGATTGCCCACCCATGAATTCTTTACATGCACCCTGCCACACTCAATCCCCTCACGCTCTTCATCCATGAATTTCATTATCCAAAATGAACGGCTAAGATTGGTTCTCGTAATAAAAACGGTTCTCAAATGAACCCTCCTCTCTATCTCTCTCTCTCTCTCTATATATATATATACATATAATTAACACACGCATAACTGATACAAAAAAAAATCAAAATATGTGTCTCAAAATATCATGATTTACATTTTTACACCTAAAGCAACAATGAACATATAATTTATATCTTTGTAAAAACAAGTTTTTTTCATGTAGTTAAAAAAACCCATTTTACCCCTGTTGTGGATCTCTCTCTCCCTACTTATACAAAAATTCCATATACTGTGATTAATTTGTCCAACAACTGAAAAATAAAAATGGTACATTAATCTACATCTAACCCAGGATCAAATGTAATCTCTACCTGATCCAACCAATGAACCGTCAAACAGATTTAGGTTGAGTTTGTTCAAAGTCAAAAACCTCAAACATGAGCCGCCTAACATCCGGCTTGCCATAAACGGTGTAGGCAAGCCCATGAATGGCTTGTTGGACGGAAGTGGTGGCCGGGTTCCTCAGCCTACGGTTGTGCTCATAAGAATCTTGAACTTCCTCACTGTAAATAATGAAGCGATGCAGGTGTTTTTCTCTCAAGTACTTGCCACAAAATTTGTTTAATAGAATTCTTCGGTGTTTTTCCTGCAGCCATTTTCCTGGAGCATCTATATGCTTTATAAGCAGCCTCTCAGCCATTACAAGATCCTGCAAATTGAATTTGCACATTAATTAGTTCTCATACATATTGATAACTAGTACTACTTATAATATATCACAAATGAAATCTTATAAAATATGATATTGATTCTTTGTTTCATGTCCTAAAACTTTTATTTTGAGTTAGATTTATGACCCTGACACTTCCATCCCAGTCTTGCGGAAAGGTTTTGTATAAAGGGGTAATTGTACGTGAATTTTGAAACTGATTATATGATATATTAAATAATTGAAATCAGTATGCGAGAGTCGGTCTTTGGGTGTGTTTATGTGACTTAAAATTGTAATAATCAGACAGTTAATTGTTTGAGTGTTTAGTAATGTTCCATTATCTAGGTAACTAAAAAACAAAGATAAAAAACATTTTATAAAGTACTTTTTAATAAATCATACAGAAGTTCTCATCTAAATTTCCAACAAATATCTATTTCCATAACATTGACAACAAGAAATGTATATGAAAAATATTTGAAGCCGTATATCAATTTTTGGTTTTGCAGCTGGTATGGAACTCATTACGTAAAAGTGATGTTAGGAGGAATTAAGAATGATCCACAACTAGCAGATGACTTCATAAACATAATATTCAGCTGGCCACTTGTAACTATTTGACCTTTAACTTCTACTTTAGAACCGTTTTTAAAACTAATCTGCCTAACGTGTCATCTTAAAGCTAGTTGCTATAAAATATAAAAATAAAAACAAGTTACCTGGATCTTTTGGCCAACATATTCTAATCGTTCAAAGCAAAACCGAGGATGCTCAAACTTGTGCTTTGACGGATGCAAGAAAGCAAGCTGTATCTCAAATAAGCATCCCAAGTTACATAGATGAGTGTAAATTAGACGACAGTTATTCATGCTAAAAAAGAAATATAAAAAGATAAGTTCACCTGTAAGCCAAGGCCAAGTTCTATGTTTCTGGCGTTTGTAATTTCTGGGATTCTGCCTTTAATTTGCAACGGATATCCTAATGTACTCATAACTTGAGGTCTAGAATCATAGTCCCAAATATTGCCCCGGAATCTATGCATCCCTGGTGGTACACAGGCCCGAAAAAGCCTCGGGTGAGCAAAAAGGGCGTCTTCAGGAGGCTGCAAAATGATAATAAAGGAAATATGAAATTTAAACTTGTTATGGTTGAGGGTTCCTCCCTCTTTAAGGTTGAGGGTTCAAGTCTCATTTGAGGCAAAAGTGTAGAATTTAAGGGGTGTGTGTTTAATGTTCAAAGAAAAAAAAACTCATGAAAAGGAGATATGCATTGGATTCCCCAATTCATAGGTTTTAGGATGTTTGATTTTATTACGATTCCAACTGGCAGTATTTTGTCATGAAGCTTATGGTGGTTTCAGGTTTGTTCCTTTTCCTAAATATAAAGAAATCATGTACCCATCTGAAGGTAAATTCAGTACAATCTCTAGAAACGTCGAAAGGTACATGTTTTTCTCTTAACTAGAAAATATGACCATTCAAACTGATAAGGAAAGTTCTAAGGGCCCTGCGGTTGTGGATCAGTCCACAGGGCCAAGAGAGTGGATAGTTTATGAAAGGAAGAAAGGGAAAGAAGCAGATGCCTAGTCACGTGAGTTTGTTATCCGATATGACGAGATCTATAAATAAGAATAGTGATGTAAGAGAATGTCATGCTTTTGTATTCCTTGAGTTTGTTACGGCTGTTAGCTTGGGCACGACGCAGAAGGTTTTCCTCCATGGAAATACCTCTCTGATTTCTATTTTGTATTTTTGTACTTCCGACTATTTGAAATCAATACAATCTTCCTTCTTCTCTATTGCTTTTGATTTTAATTAGCAAGTTTCTATCATAAACTCATATAACAACAAGAGGCATACATAGACTTTTGAGGTCAGACCAATTTCTTTATGTGTGTATATTTTCCAATATGATATATAGATTTGTATTTTATTGTAACTTCAACAAAAACACCATTTTGTAGCATTTAAAGCACAGTTAACTGTAATTACATTGTGTCTGCACTTTTACACAAATCGGTCACATGACATCCTCATTTGAAGGTGAAAGTTGGTCCATTTCACCGAAAAGTGAAGGTAGTTTGGATTTTGAGGTAAAAACAAGTATGAATTGGCGAAAATTGCCACCTTGGTGAAATGAACTGATTTTTCTTAACAGAAATTTATGAATTTGCAACAACAAGTCAAACGCATAAGAACAAGAATTCTGACTCACTCCATAGCAAAAGAAAGTTTTAGACTTTTGAGGTAAAAAACAACTACTTACAAGTTCACACTTAATAGAGGTTCCAATTTAATTACAAATACAACAACATCAAATGGCAAACTTTTCTTAAAATCTTTGCCATTTTGTAAACCTAAACGAATCAGTCTATTTAACCAAAATTTCAAAAAATAATATGTATCTTTTTTCTCTTAGCCAAGAGAGTAAAGTTATTATAAATATAGATTATATAATCATGAAGTTTATTAGAGTTACCTTATAAGCAGCGACTTCTTGCCAACTGAGTTTTCTGTCTTCAAATTCTGCAGAGACATAGTCAACATCTTCAAGTTGTCTTCTTAATTTAGGCTGACACTCTTCATCTTCAGGGTCCATTCCAAATACTTCAAAAAGTACACGGTAAACTTCAGGCATCCCAAAACACAGATATATTGCTCCAAACAAAGACCAAACCACAGACCTGCAGATAAATATGAATTTCTTAGATACAGTGTTAGATCTAATATGTCACTTGACAAAAATAAAACAGCATAATAAGATGTTATAATCTCCCCTGTCGTATAAGATGTTATCATCTCCTCTCTCGTATAATTAAAATGGAAGTTTACCAGAAATGTTATCCTATTTGTTACACGTCCAAAATATCCTCTAGCAATGACAGATTACACAATAAGGGAATTGTTGGACCAAACTTTGATGACTCTCAGTATTATATCCTAATGATCTGCCGAACAATTACGGAAAATGTTGCATTTATTTTGCATGAGGCCTACGGAAAGGAGAACAGAGAAAGGAGGTAAAGCGTGTAGAACTGTAATTGTGCAGCATCGCATTAGAGTCATTCTGATCAAAGAACTGTAAATGCGTGGCATGGCATTGGAGTCATACTGTAAACACAATTTCTCTTTTTTTTAAAAGGCATAAAAAATTAACTTCTGAAAATGAATCAAAGGTTGTTTATTTTTATCGTGGCCGTTGCTACAGCATATTATGATGTCAAGACTAATTTCAAATGTGATCATCATCTCATTTTTCAAAAGCACCGCCATAAAGACTTGTAACTATCACTATTATACGAAAACAAGATTAAATTGGTCATCAGAATTGGACTTTAATTTGATCAAATTTCAACTTTTGGAAGCAATCTTTTCTCTGATTGAGGATGAAACCCCCAAAATATAAACTCAAATTATATTCAAAACTACAGTCACTAAGGTTTTTATTAATACATACTCTGTATGATAGAACAATAACTTCCCACATAATCTTCTTCTTATTACAAGATTAAATGCTGAGTCAAGGTCTATATTATGCTGGGTCAACTTAGTATCAACAGGATCAATCAAATTCCAAAACAAGCTTTTTCAATTTTAAGATTGAATTCCCAAATGATATCTCCATATGAAGTTCAAAGCCAGATTAAAATGGACATTAAATTGAAATCAACATGATAAAAAATTCAACTTTTATATCAATCTTTTCCTATTTGAAGATTAAATACCCAAATGTGATCTTCATCTCAAAAGCACAAATTACTATCAAATCCAATAAGACAACTTCAGATATTCCATATGAAGACCAAATTGGAAAAACTTACTTCACTGGCGGTTCTCGCTCTTTTCTAACAAGCTTATCCATGTCATCATACTGAAAAATCAAGTTATGCAAGCTAGCAGCTTTAACCCACTTAGGCAAATACTTCTTTCCAATCAAAGCATACACTCTTTCCCTCATTGGACCTGGCGACTCTCTCGGATATCTCTGCAAGAAAAACTCAGCCAATGCCAATTCCAGAACATACTGTCCCAAAAACCCTAACCTCGAATGCCCAGACCTCACATGCCTTGCATTCGTTCTCTCACAGTGAGGATGCCCAAAAGCCAAATATAACAATGTATCAAATTGCTTAGCTGGGTTGTCATCCCCGTAATTCTCAGATGGTTCCAAAGGGTACCCAAGAGCCTGTTTTGCTTCCAGTAAATATTCATCTATCCAAGTTTTATCAGCATTGTTCAATCGCATGGAAGGCAAACAAGAACTTAATAAAGGGAATTGCTTTAGGGACAATTGTGGGCTGTTGAGGAATCTTTGAGCTAATTTTGCATCGTCTAATGGGGGTTTAAGAATAAATCTCTTTGGTGGAACTCTTTTCTTTGGAGAAACAAACTTTTTGCGTTGGGAGAGTTCTTTGAGTAGTCTTTGTGGGCTATTTTGAGGGAGTTCGTGTACGTGTTCGCGTTTCTCTTGGGAGTCCACGGCAGCGATAATGGTAGGGTTTAGATAAATGGGTTTGCGGATTTTGAGGTTTTGGAAGTGGGTTTTGATCGGGAAAGCTGAAATTGAAGATGAGAAAGAGAGGTCATGGGTGCGATGAAAGATGCTTGAATTTGAGGGTTTTAAGGAAGAAGAAAGTTCCATGGGTTAGGGTTGAGTTTTCAAATAGGTTAATTGAGTAATCAAGATTGTTCAGAGATTGAATAATTAACTTGGGGAAACATGGTGGTCGATAATGGAGGTTTTTTCGGGGTTTTGGGATGGATAAGGTTTTAGCGTGTGTTCTTGAGTGTGTACTACGGAGGACGATGAATGTAAGGATTGAAGAGTGAAGATATTTGCATGTTTGGACTGGGCTACTTTTTGGTGGCTTAGTTATTGGGCTTACTGCAATTACCAAGCCCGCCAGATCTATTTTCTTCTTTCGTTTTGTTTTCTGTAGATTAAAAAAACCGTTCCCGGTCAATAACTTTTCTTTAGATTAAGAAAACCGTTTCGTTTCGTTTTCTTTAGTTATTGGGCTTACTACAATTGCTTTCGTTCGTTCAATTATATTCATAAATATTCGGTTATCCATTCGTGTATATACATATATATATATATATATGTGTGTGTGAGTGTGAGTGTGTGTTTATATGTATACTATATATTTGTGTTTAATAATATTAGATTTGTATTATAGTGTGTGTTCCATCGTTTACGTTCGTTTATCATTTAAATGAAAGAAGAAAAATGTATATGAACTAACAAATCTTTTAAACAATTTAACACAAAAGGTCGTTCATATTCGTTTATTTATTCGGCTAAAGTTAAACGAACGAGCATGAACACAGAATTCAGTTCGTTGATCCGTTCATGTTCGTTTATTTATTCGACTAAAATTAACAAACGAACACAAACAAGCTCAGTTCGTATTCGCTCGGTTCGTTTACGGTTTACAGCCCTAAAGTTTTCATCATTCATTTATTAACAGGCATTTTGTAACGCGGTAAACATGTTAATGGATTACTTATAGACTAACCGGTGTGTGGTGGTTTGAGCTCGTCATGCCCAAGGTCCGCTCGTCAACCACTACGTCGAAACCGTCATTCATCCGTCATCCGCTTGTTCATCACTACCGTGACAAGCTTAAACGCTCCTTCCCTCTTTTTTTCCTTTTTTTTTTTGGTTTTTGAACTATGCAATTGTCACAGAAACGCAACGGGTGATGATATGAGGGTTAGTTATGCATGTCATTATTAGAGCTGTTTAGTCATGACGATGTCATAGACTGAAAAGCTAGTGTGACAGTCATACCTGTCATGGCTAAGTCTAAGATAATTTGTTACCTTGAGAAATCAAACATATACTTTAATCATTTTTTCATGTGTAAATAAAACCAAGGAATTAGGTTACTTGTTGGCTAATTAGGGAGTATCTCAATGGTAAAACTGATAAAGCTATTGCTTTAGACCCCAAAATTTTGAGTCCCCGTATGCGTTTGTGTTGTGTGTATACACACAATAAAATATGTTTTAATAGGAGGAAATCTAAAATATAATAGTCATTATTCAAAATAGCATTTATATATTTTAAAATTTTATAACCTTGAACTAGTAAATAAATAAGTAATTTTTATGTGCATATGAAAAACAAATAAGATTGTTTAGAGTTTTCGAGTTTCAAATGACTATGCAGCGCATTTTTTGTCACTTTTTTCAATCAATCTATATCAAAGCAATTTTTCGTAATCTATCTAGAACAATATACATTCGCTTCAATGATGATAATTAGAAAATTTGTACGTGTTACGTGGGAAAAAGGAATTTGTATACGTTTTAGTTTTTGTTGATGACGTTAAACTACAATTAAATTGTTTTGTTTCTTTTTTCAAACAAATTAAGAAGATGAAATTTATTCGCCAAGTATAAACACCTAATTTTTTTATCAAAAAGATGATAAATTTTGCTTCATTTAAGTAATTCGTTAGTGAATATGTCATCAAACAACCGGCCCTTAAGTTATCAAATGATCTAATTTAAATTGAAAACATTTTTTTAATAATACAAGTGGTATACTGGTATCCTATAAGTAAATTAACTAGGGTGAGACAAATGAAAAATATTATTCGTATTATTATGTAATTTGGTCTTAAAATTTTTAAAGGTATTTTTGTCACCTAGATCATCATTTATCGTTTTAAAACTTGGTAAGATTATTTTTTTCTAATTTATATTTGAACAAACTCGTCAAATTAAATGGAACGACATGTGATTTGCCCTTAAAAAAGTTTAATGTATTGTTGTCATATAGATCATCATTCATGTTTTAGAACTGTGTAAGTTAATTTTTTTTCTAATTTTTTTAACAAAGACGGTTAGATTAAAAGGAACAACATGTGATGTTACCACATTCTTCTAATGTAACAAGAGTTTCAATCATTTAACATTTGATGTTACAAATGAGTGAGATCATTATTGGAGTATTAGCAGGTGGGTTACCAATGCCATAAGAAACAATTGACTGATAAAAATTAGGTGGGTGATTAAGTAGAATTATTAGGTGTTACTTTTCATGTGTGATTGAGTCATCATCCGATCTCACACTTCGGTTATTTATGCTTCATTCATCTATCTCTAGCCATATTTGGTCATCATTAGAGACCATCATAATCCTTGACCATTCCATTGCCTTTTAAGGTCCTATCAATTTTATTTTTTATTTTTGAAAAGCAAGCATACCATACCAACCAGAAAAGAAGAATACAACCTAAAGTCAAAAACATCAACTTGCTAGAAATTAGTTGCTACCAAAAAACACAAAGAAGCTGCTCTATTTGCTTCCAACCTTGGAAATTTGTCTTTTAAACGAAACTTCCCCATCCACCCATCTGTCTACCCATACCCTTGTCTCACTCCCATCTCATACTTCCTTCCCAAAAATAATCCCCAACTTATGATTTTCCTCGCCCGTTTTTAAGACACACCGGGCATATTTTTCCCCCATTTATTTTTTAATTTACTTTCATTCAGCCTACCTTCGGGCCCAAAAATATTTTTTATAACATTAACCCAAAGGGCACCCCCTTCTAGATAAAACCTCCATACCCATTTCCCAATTAAACCTTGTTAACTGCTTGCCAACATTTAGACCCTTCTCTCAAAAGAATCCAGATTTGTCCCACTTTACCATACAACGCTGTTAACCCAACCCCCAAAAAAGGATTTCCTCACCCTCTCGAGCAATTATAATGCACCAATTGAAGCATGAAACGAAATACAATGAAATTCTAACAAGAACTGATTTAACCAACATGAGTTACCACCAACAGAAAACAAAAGTCACCTTTGATATTCAACTTGCCAGATTTTTACACACTTTATAAACTGCCGGTTCCCAACTCTTAACTCTATTCATGTTACTCCCAACCGGAAGATCAAGATAATTTAACGGGAGCTCCCCATCTTCACATCCCACCATTCGAGACCAACTTTGAACTTCTTTCAAAACGCCAGCTCCATATAATCTGCTTTTATTAAGATTAATAATTCTCAAGCCCGAAATGCCAACTCCATATAATCGGCTTTCATTAAGATACAATAACTCGAATGCTTTATCTTGATAAAAATTCAATGAAACCAAGAAAATAAGGATAAAAAAGCATACTTCGCATGTTAATTTGTAGTTGAACTCGTCTTTGTTTCTTTGAATAAAACTTATCTATTATATTGTCTGTAGATAAAATATCAGCAATATCTCTCTATCTCAACGTAAAGAACCAGACTGTTTTACAGATAATTATCATTCATGCTATTACGAAGCCTTGTTTTCATAATTTTCATTGCTGAGAAAGCTCTTTCAAAAATCAGAATCGCAACTTCGACCCTTTTCTTAGCCATTTCTGTTTTGAACTATACTCAGGTTACTAATTAACTCTAATTAGGGGGTTAATAAATATGTATTGTACCAAGGCTTCATAATCAGTTTTGATTTGTTGTAGTTGGTACGAAACTGGTTATCAGAAATTCAGAAACAAAATATGCATATCCAAGAAAAATACAGGCATTCAGTATTACTATTGCAGACTCTCAGTTCATATGAAACTGATTATCACCCGAGTCTCCATGCAGACATCTAATAGTTGGCAAGACCACCAAACCTTTTCGCATGACCACCAAACCTTTTCGCATTTATATGTAGCTCACCAGCTTTTTTCCCCATGTTTTCCAAGTTTGATCTACAACAGAACACAAATAACAAGAGTCTAGGTGTTTGAATATAATTAAAAAGATATTGATCATCCAGATGCAGATTTAAATTTCAACATGTTCTACAAAGACCTACTGGCTACTGCACTGCACACCCCCTCACAGAGTCACAGGCTGATAGTAAATAGCCTTGAGAAAAAGCATAGGTCAAGCAGGAAATCGTTAACATTGAATGCCCATGAAATAAAACTTTAGGGGAAAAAAAAGAAAAGGTTACTTATGATTACAGAAAATACAAAAACAAATCAGCAAGAACAAACAATTTCCTAGCCAATGTTGTTTTCTGTGCTATACTCCATTCGGAAATTAATACCTGTTCTTTGTTCTCAAGTAACCATCACATGACCGTAAGTCAATAAACAAGCCATCCCTCTACGATAATTCAAAATGATAATCTCGGATCTTAAATTCAAAAAAGCTGGAGCACGTAATTAAATTATTAACAGTTTCGAGTCTTGAAAGGTTTATGCAGCTACAATGTCTGAAGCACTCTCATATAATCAGCAATAGATAATTTGGAGCTAAATCAACTACTAGCTTAAGAAATTCAAATTGCTGAATCCACATTTGCCACTGCCCACTGGTGATTTATGTCCTACCATTGATGATTTCATTAGCAACCTCTTTAACGTTAATCCTAACGCGTATCAGCACACATGCACAGAACAAAAGCATGTGTCTGCTATCGATCAACTAGTGACTATGACCACCAGAAATATTTGACAAACAGCACTTTCCTATGATATCATATGACTAATATGTCATGAATAAGAGAAAATAACTCTCATCTCTAGTTTTCAAATGCGTTGTTTTACATGGATATTCTGACTTCATTTAAGGCCCTATCTTTCTGAAATGAAAATGTTTTCTCAGAAAGTATGTTCATAGAAAATTATTTCATTGAAATAAAATTCCAGCAGTTGCTAGATGATGTCTCAAGACTTTACTTAATTGTCAAATGGTGCCATATTTCATTCATAGTTCTTTTGTCAATTAAGCGCACGTGCGCACACATACAGTTACATATATATAAAGTCTAAATGTATATATCTATAAGCAACATAGGATAAAATTTTGTTACATGAATAAAGTACTCCTTTCAAACCCTTGAATCATGGAGAGTTTATGAACACTGGACTCTAATTTTAGTTCATCAAAACTACACAAAGAAATGTCATATTTAAAATCACAGAACATATATTTCATGCCATGCACCAAGAATTTTCGAGTGTATTTAATTGAAAGTACCGAATCCATAGCTTCTTGGAATCTAGAACAAACGAAATTGTGAATGTGATAGCTCACCTGAATAGACCAATAGACGATTATAGTCCAACTATAAATCTGATATCCAATTCTCTATATCTAGAGCAGATACATGAACTTTGGGACGAACTTAGCTAGAAAAATACCTTACTAAAGCCCCTAAAAGTAGCTAATTTATAATCTTAATTGATGCATGGTAATACTTTGACCTCTTATTATGTTCGATATACTTGTAAGCATAAGATCTACGAATCATCAAGCTTCAAAAGTGAAACAAACTTCACATAATCAACGAAAATGCAACGTTAAGTGTGTTAACTAATTTAAACAGTTTTCCAAGCAAATATTATTCAAACAAATTTCTACCAATTAGGATTTCACAAAACCCTAATTTTCTAAAAGAAAAAAGGAATCGCCTAAAACCAGAGGATTTTACATAAATGAGATACAGAAAAACTAAAAAGGCATAGCACAACAATAACATTATGTAAAAAAGTCTATACTGATTTGAATCTAAAATTTCACATTTGAGAATAGATAACAACTTACAGAGAAAGGGAGAGAACTTAGGTCTGAGGAATTGAGGGAGGATAGAGAGATCGGAATCTTGTGGCGGAATAGGCAGAGGCGTCCGTCGGAGAGCGCCGACGGCGAATGGTGGAGGCTGGGAGAGGTACGGCGAATGGTGGAGACGAAACAAATTTCCCAAAACAGGGGGACCAAATTTCCCATCACCTTTTCACTACATTCCAATTTGAGACTCACCTTTTTTGACCCACAAGTGTGGCCAAGAATCATCATCAACAACGCTTAGTTACCCATAATTCTGGATCCTAATGTTTTTCCAGGCTGTTTTTAACCAATTTGATTCACAATTTGATGGAGAATTTGATAGCGAGTGTGAGTATACCACTGTGTAAAAGATGAGCTTCATGTGGTTGATAAAATGTCTCACATAGAAACTGTCAAGTTCCAATCTTTGGCCCAACTCTCCAAACCCATTTGCACCACCACCACACACTCACAAATACTATAATCCTAACCTCATAAACTTCTTGATAAGAACCTTTCATCTCTATATCTTTGGTTCTTTTTTGGCCTAACTTTAATACCCATTATGAGTATTTCATTAAATACTTTGGTTGTTTTAAATCAAAAACATCAGCAACTGTCATGTTACACAATCTAAGCTTCAATTAATGTGCATAAATTTGCAAAGTTTAGGATGGTTGTTTTTATGGATATATGTTAGGACATGATCAAGCTTGAGATTGCCTAAACATCGAAATGGTGGATGTTTATCAAGAAGGGACTGAGCTGCCTGCAACACTTGATATACCTGCTACCAAAAAAGAGCTCACCTCTGATGCCATGAAGAGAATTAGTGACTGGTTTGCTTTCAGTTTTCTTTATCTTGTTTCCAGTTTGCTTTATTCTTCTTCATGTTTGCTATTCTGTTGTGTTTAACTGTTTTGGTAGTAGTGTTAGTCTTCATTTAATGATATATTATCAGGTACCTTAGACTAATAAGTTCTAAACCTATATTTAGGACGGTGCTAATTTTAACAAGTTTTGCCAAAAATTAAAAATTAAAATTTACAACTACAAATTGAAGTTACCATGCTAAGATATTGCGTAATTATAAAAAAATCTCGAAAATGACACAATTTAAATGAAATCAAACTAAAATAAAAAAATGACTGAATTTGGGGAAAAACGAAAATTGATCGCCTTAAATTTATTATTGATCTTAACAATATCTTATATGGTTTTTATTCTTGGAAAGACATAGAGGAAGATCTTTAAAGACCTTATATTTTTTCTAAAATTTTACAGGATATTCTCCCAAGAGATCCCAAGTGATGTTACAGTTTGTGTAGGAGGTGCTTCTTTTTCAGTACACAAGGTACACTTTTTCTATGCTTCTGTTATAATCATTATTTTAAAGATAATTTATCAACTTCCTGTAATTAAGATTACAACTTGGTTTTGAATACTTACAAAAGCAGAATACAAAAAATCTTCTTCTTGATGAAGATTTAACATCTTCATTTTGTGGATCCTATTTACACAATCAGTCAGTACTCTAGTTGTGGGTCTAAAACTTGATCCTTTACTTGTTGGGTGCAGTTTCCTTTAATCTCAAAGTGTGGATATATAAAGAAATTGTTATCAGACTGCAATGCTGATGTTTCTGTAGTTGAAATACATGAAGTCCCAGGAGGGCCTGAAGGATTTGAACTTGCTGCAAAGTTCTGTTATGAAACAAATATTGAATTATCTATAGAAAACATTACCATGGCAAGATGTGTGGCAGAATATCTTGAAATGACAGAAGACTATGCAATTGGAAACCTGGTATCAATAACCGAGGCCTTTTTAAATGATAAAGGGCTTAAAAACATAACTGCTGCAGTCTCCATATTACAATCATCAGGAAATCTATTACCAATATCTGAAAAAGTAAAACTAGTTGACCGATGTATAGATACCATTGCAATCATGGTTACCGAAGAAAGTCAAGTTTCTGTTGTTGATTGTTGGGTTGAAGACTTGATTGTTCTTAGGATTGATATCTTCAAAAGAGTTCTTCTTGCTCTTGTCTCAAGGGGTTTCAAACAATTTGCACTTGCTCCGGTTTTAATGCTTTATGCCCAAAAATGTCTTCGAGGTTTGGTAAGATCTCTTTCTCATATGTGCATAGAAACTTACTACAATCGGCTTATGAACTTGCAGAGCTTATGTTTACAATTACAATTAGAGGTGGTGATTGTGGACCCATTCACATGTGAATTTTGTCAAAGTAGGTTGTGTTTTATCAAAAATGGGTCAAAAACAATAATGTTGGCTACAAGGAAAATGTGTCAAATAGATCAAAGTATCATGTGGGTTTGAACCTAATTTTTATGCAAACAAACTCTTAGAATCATTTTTATTCAATGATTTAGATTGTTAATGTGATGAGATAATTGTTTTCTAATCATAATGAACACATTAGTTATATTTATATTTACTTTTTCTAGAATGAACAAAAAAGTGTTTACACGTCAACCAAACCCAACCTATAATGATATGTACTAAAAAAAGATATGTTTTAACTTTTAAGTGAAGATATTTTGACCCATTGGTCATTACCCACTCGTTAGTTATACTTTTGTTAAACTTCCACGTGGTGAAGAGTATATTGTGTGTTTGTACAAAATATAATTTAACCCTACTAAAAGTTTCCGTTTAAAGTAAAGATGCCAAATTAAATTACTTATCTAGACATTCTTATTTTATATATATATATATATATATATATATATATATATATATATATAAAATTGTATGACATATATATAATAATGTTTTTCTATATATTA
>JAUEJL010085710.1:0-14773 GCA_032274825.1 Drosophyllum lusitanicum
GGTTTGGTTATCATCAAATTCTATGTTTTAAGATAGGCAGAGTTGATTATTAGGGTGAAGTGATTATCTCCCCAACAGTAATTGTATTGAACTAAGAGTAGGAAATATTACAAGGAGTCGAGGTTTCAAAGCATGAAACCGTACCACCAACAAAAGAAATGAACAATGTAATTTGACCTACTCTTGAATACAACAAGACCTGATTCAACAAGTATCTTACAAGTAGATCATCCGACCCCCATGCGCTATGTCATGTATTGTTCTATCTCATAATTTTTTTTCTACATCAGTATTTAGCATATTAACAACGAAGAATGTTCAATATAGTCCATACTTAATTCATAGTTCTAAAGGACTAACTTTAGCCCTTGGATCAATGACATCAATAGTCCAGATTGCATTTTAAAAATCTGGACGGAGTGACATTTTCGTAATTCACATATGATGTTTCTACAAATCACATGTGATTGTATACTGAATCACCTGTGATTAAATTTTAAAACTATATTTTTTACATGGACTTTATGAAACATAACTCTGTTAACGATACATAAAAATCTACAATATATGGTTTTACACTAGTATTAGATTGTGTACAGAATTTGAAGTTACCTATCTAACGAGACAACAAAATTATTAATATTAATTAATGGAGGCCTACCAGATGGAAAGAACTTAGTGGTCAAATCAGAAATAGATACAAGTGGATATGGTCTTACCCTTGCCCTGATGCGTCCACATAGTTGGACTAATTTCCATTGTGTTTTTATCTTCCTGTTTTCTTCTACAAGTCGTCAAACAATATTACTCCACTTAACATTTCAGGCATTCATTGGTATGTTTATAACGATTTATTTTCCTTATAAATATTCATTTTAGGTAAATAATAAAATAAAACGCCTAAACAATGTTTTGTAAACCTAAAAAATAAATATATAGTCAATATAAATAGGCTAAAAATAAATAAATAAATAATAATAATTTTGTTATTATTAACAAATAAATAGTCTGAAGAACAGCTCCTCAACCCTGGCAGTGCCGTCTGAAACTACAACCCTCTGCTCTTGGTTTCTCCGTCCGCCACTCGCGCTTCTTATCTCAACATTTCACACGTCAACCTTAAAATCACTAAATTCCCTTAATTGCTTATCATCTGATACGTGTTGTGAGTTGGGTATTCAACCGCAACGCTCCAGGTATGTTCCCTAACATTACACCCCAGTTTCTTTACCATATGCAATTGATTTCCTCTTCCGATCAAAGCATTCTTTACTTGAAGAATTACTCCTTTCACAGTTCGACATTGGAAAGTAGAACATGGGGTTTTCCAGTTCTGGTGTTAGTACTTGCTTGTTTTCTGGGTTTTGATTCTGTAGATCATAAATAACCTGGATCATGTGTTTTCTATTTTCAATTTCCCAAATTTGCTTTCTTTTTTTGTTTCTTCGTGCCATGGACTGAAGCTACATTGTGCAATTTACAGACTGTAAACTATAAACTGTTATCACTGACAGCTTTTGTACAATGAATCTGCTTAATCAACAATCCTTCAAACATTTATACACTAATCCAGAAAATCTAGTGTTTTCATAGCTGGGAATTATTACACTTTCTTAGTTTCAACATTCATCATATACATATTTTTTCATAGTCTTCGAAAGAAATTGTGTAGTATGTGTGATTTATACATCTGTATTAGCCATTTGATTATATGGTTCTGATGTTAAAACCTTGAAAGAAATTGTGTAGTACGTGTCAGGTTTTCTTCTCCTCTGAATTTTGACATCCTGTAACTTTTGATCAGGTTTTTGGTATTTGGTTGAGCAATTAATAAATATCGTGTCATTTTATTGACTGGGCATTAAATGTGCTGCATAACAAACCATGACACATGATTTTAATGACATATAGGCATATAGCATACATGGCAACTACTCTGATGACATAATTTTACCCTTATTTAATTAGCCGATAATCAGCGCGGGCAATGGTAATCATTTGACAACTTACAAAAGCAATTAAGTCGGGGAAGAAAAGGACCTTCTCACTAATCAGCGTATACAGTAGAAAGACAATACCTGAAAATTGCTCAACTATACACAACAAATGATTTTTACTGTCCATGTTGGTCAACAAAGTCAGACATTTCTTTAAACCACTAAAATCTGGCACAAGTAAATATTTAGCATTGTCCAAGATCCAAGAAGTGAAGGGTAGAAAGACAGAAGTCTTAGTCAAACAACCTTCAAGGAGTGTGAAAGGTGATCAAACTGGCTCAGCAGATTATGAGCCAGTGCAAGCAAAGAAGCAAATTGATAAACTGTAGATAATTTGTTTCGTTGTTTAATTCTAGAGCTTTATGTAGAGGCAGCAGTTTCAACCCATTTGCCTAAATATGGGTTGATAGCAGCTTTTACCTCCCAACGGATCAAACAGGTGAAATTTTAGAAGTTTGTTAAATTGGAAACGGATCAAATAGGTGGACTGGATCAAGAGCATCAAAAGTCACCTTAAGTGTTCTCAAATGGTTAAAACCTCCTAAGATCCCTTTACTGCAGAAAAGTCAGATTATTGTTTTAACAAAACTGTATATATAATCTTAAAAAGAAACTGGACAAAGGGTGACAGATTGGCCTAACCTCCTAAGA
This sequence comes from Drosophyllum lusitanicum, assembly GCA_032274825.1. Classification (NCBI taxonomy): domain Eukaryota; kingdom Viridiplantae; phylum Streptophyta; class Magnoliopsida; order Caryophyllales; family Drosophyllaceae; genus Drosophyllum; species Drosophyllum lusitanicum. Next base: position 2,649 of record JAUEJL010085710.1, read on the forward strand.
TCCCGTTTTGATACATGTTAATTATTTGTCTTGATCAGTTACCCAACTCGCCCGACCTGCCAATATAGCCACATCTAGTTTTTAATTCTCAATTGCCCTCTATGTAGCCTTAATATTGTATTATTCTCTCGATAATGAAGTAATCTTGATTGGTAACATTATTGTTTCAGTGATCAAGTTAATTTTTGGGCTTCTAAGAGGAATCGGACATGAGTGCATATATTGTTGGTGTCTTGGCTCCTCTTCTACTCACTCTCGCCCTACGTAACTCTAGAAAAGGGAAAAACCGAGGTTTGCCTGCTGATGTGGGTGGGGAACCTGGATATGCGATTAGAAACTATCGGTTTACATCTCCAGTTGAAACAGCATGGGCAGGGATTCAAACTCTTGCAGATCTTTTTGAGCAGGCATGCAATCAGCATGGAGACAAGAATCTACTTGGAACACGAAAAGTAATTTCTAGGGAGACAGAAGTGAGTCAAGATGGGAGGTCATTTGAAAAGCTTCATTTAGGTGATTATGAGTGGATGAGTTATGGTCAGGTTTTCCAATTTGTGTGTAATTTTGCATCTGGCTTGGTTCAAGTTGGGCATAAAACTGGTGAACGTGTTGCAATCTTTGCGGATACACGGGAGGAATGGTTTATTGCACTGCAGGTACTTTATTATACACACGCATACAATCTGTTGCAACTTAATTGTAGGATTTTTTGATATATGAACTGTAACCATTATATCTTATCTTGTCAACCAGGCTTGTTTCAGGCGCAATGTCACTGTTGTGACCATGTATGCATCTTTGGGAGAAGAAGCTATTTGCCACTCACTAAATGAGGTATTTATTTATTCTTTATTGAGTTAACTGCAACACATTCCATAAAATACAAAGACGCATTTACATCTCGAACATTATATTTTGAATCCATTTCTAATGTGCTTTTGATCATTTTTAAACTGAAGGTAATTAGACACCTACTTTTGGGTGACTATTAAATGCTGAAATTGTGGTAATAAGATTATGATCAATCAAAATATTTATAATGCAATTGGGATATTTTTATCCTTCTATTCCATCAAAAAGGTACATCGTGCTTTTGTGGTCCTGACACCTTTATAAGTGGATACACGAATTAGAAATTTATGGAAGAAGCTAACATGCGAGTCGGAAGTCTGTTTTCATACCTGTGAAAAGTTATCTACCATAAAGAATTAAAAGAAGTATTTTACAAGCTTCTCTGTCTGGAAAAACCAATATTTTTTGTCATAGTGCTTTTTACTTTTAGTGATTGAGTCAGCAACTCAGTATGGTTAGCTAACTTTACAAAGTGATCATTCCTCTTCACAACTGTTCAATCAACAAACACCGATGCTGATGTGGGTCTTGTTTGGCATGCTACACCTTCTATTCTTCATAAATAATTATTTGCACCAGATTCCCTGTTTCTGTCTTGCACACCTCTGCTAGCTTGTAATTGTCTGTGCACAATATGATTCTAAGAATTCTTAAGAAACTAAAAGATAGGGTCATATGGAAGTTTCAGTTTGTTCAATCAAAGTTTCAGTTAACTAACTTCCAGTAAATTAGAAAGCAAAAAGCGGTTATATAGAAGTTTCAATTTGTTTAAGCAAATTTTCTTGAATAGAAGATAGGGTCATCAGCTTTATCTACAGTTTATTTCGTCACAATTATGTATGGCAGAAACAGAGTGACCTAAAGATAATGAAGCTCCTCTCTTAAAACTGATCTCTAACCGCCATCTTCTAAAATGTTTTCTAGACAGAGGTTACTACTGTAATTTGTGGAAACAAAGAGCTAAAGAAGCTTATAGATATAAGTGGACAAATAGACACAGTAGAACGTGTGATATGCATGGATGATGAAATGTTGTCCAATCCCTTATTAACCGAGGGAAGCAGCAGTTGGAAATTTTTTTCATTTTCTGAAGTAGAAAGAATTGGCAGAGAGAACCCTGTTGAAGCAGATCTACCGGTCCCAGCTGATGTGGCAGTGATTATGTATACAAGCGGGAGTACCGGCTTGCCTAAGGCTAGTAGTAAATTGCAATAGCCGTTTTTACTCTTTTTTATTAGTATTGTTATTTGTCATTTTAATTACCAAAAATGCAGGGTGTAATGATGACACATAGCAATGTCCTAGCTACAGTTTCTGCTGTCATGACCATTGTGCCTGGCCTTGGATACAAGGATGTATATTTAGCCTACTTACCACTGGCACATATTCTTGAACTCGCTGCCGAGGTATCCCAAACCCTTTACAAATACGATGAATTTTCTTAAGATGTAATGATATAATTACATAGAAAAACTGATGTTTGTGTACATTTATTTTTCATGTCACAGAATCTAATTGCAGCTGTAGGAAGTTCAATAGGCTATGGATCACCTTTAACTCTTACAGATACATCAAGCAAAATTAAGAGGGGCACAAAGGGAGATGCATCTGTCTTAAGACCAACATTAATGGCAGCTGTCCCAGCTATACTTGATCGTGTCCGGGATGGTGTAAGGAAAAAGGTTTGTTGAGATTCCCATGCATGTATCATATATTCGTTTTTTAATACTGTTTTATGTCCTTTTTTTAAAGAAAGTCAATATTTGTATGAATTTTGGCTGAAAACTTTCAGGTGGATTCAGCAGGTGGATTATCAAAGACATTGTTTAATTTAGCCTATGGGCGCCGGTTGTCTGCAATAAATGGAAGTTGGTTCGGGGCATGGGGTTTAGAAAAGCTTCTATGGAACTTTCTAGTATTTAGAAAGGTTCGAGCCATTTTAGGGGGTCGTATCCGCTTCATTTTGTCGGGAGGTGCTCCTCTTTCTGCTGATACTCAAAGATTTATCAACATTTGTCTTGGGTTAGTACTAAAAAGTTTTAATTAATTATTTACTTCATGTTATATCTATTTGTTTATTGAATTCAATCTAATAATGCATGCTATATCATCATGTTTTTATGTGTACTACACCACAAGTGCTCCAATAGGTCAAGGTTATGGCCTTACCGAAACCTGTGCTGGCGGGACATTTTCCGAGTACGATGATACATCTGTCGGTCGTGTTGGTGCACCCCTTCCTTGCTCCTATATCAAGGTAATATCTCATGGAGGTAGTACCCCTCGACGTTTCAGCGTTGTCTTATGAAAAGTTATGTCATTATTTTTCTATTGATTCTATCTTGTGTGAAATATGTACTCGGATGAAATTTCATAGGTCTGATAAGACATTGATACAAGCACACACATTATCTCTTAGGATTGAACTAGGTACCTCCAATAGAGGATTCTAGCATTTTCTGCTAAAATTGGTGGCACTTATATTTACACAAGATTTATATATTTTCAACACAATCTACTGACGTATGTTTATTTTGGAAAAGTATTTATAACCACATCATACATGATCTTAATAAAATAAAAAAAGCTTACTTGTTATCAAAATTAAACAAATATCAGTTGTTCGTTCTGCTCTATGCCTTTTGACTTGTATGTTATATTTTTACTTGTCTTTTGTGAATATGTATCCCCAATTTACATTTGCTGTTTTATTGCTTTGGGACTTGTACATCATAGTTACAAGTATATATTGTATTTTGTGCATTTTGTAATTTACTATTTCCTTTAAAGTTTTTGATTCAATGAAAGGTTCATTTATTTAGCTACATTTAGAGGAGATATTCGAGATTGTACATTACACATTTCATCTCGTATATTCTCAAATTATTATTTTAACTTTTTTTTCTTGGATTGTGTTATTTAGTTACATTTTAAATTACTATATTGAAGCGTGTTGTGATTAATAGTTCAACATATATTACTCACTCTGTTTGAAACAAGTTTGATATTTAAATGGTAAACTTATAATTTTCTTACAAACACACTCATCAAAAAATACGTTTTCATTTGACAACAATATTAATAATTTAGAATGTTTAACTTTAGTCCTCTCTCGTTCAGTTTTAGTTGTATGTAAAAATCTATTGTTGCTGCATCTTTTGATTCCATGCTCATGATTGTATTACTTCGTGCAGTTGATAGATTGGCCTGAAGGTGGTTACTTAACCAGTGATTCACCTATGCCTCGTGGAGAAATAGTGATTGGTGGACCAAATGTTACTCTTGGATATTTCAAAAATGATGAGAAGACAAAAGAAGTATACAAAGTAATATTCTTTCAGTACATGGTTTACATTTATGCAAAGCTGTTGCATCATATGACGAAACTTAGATGGGGAAATTTTAACAAATATACTTATGAATGGGTCAAATCAAAAAATTAAGTGAAAAGTGCAAATGGGTTGAAAGTTGCCCAGATTTTTTTTTTGCATACTGCCTCCGAAATGGTTTTACTGGAAGACTAGATTAATACTGTAACGATATTGATTTTGTAATGCACTAATTATCGATGAACATATATAGAGGGGAAAAATGTGTTTGCGGGTCAAAGCATGCTAAAGAAATGACCCATTTCAACTGAGGATCCATTGCCACAACCACCCATATCGCCACATCTAATGAAACTTTAAAATCTTTTGTTTCTATAAAGGTTGATGAGAGAGGATCGAGGTGGTTCTACACAGGTGATGTTGGTCAGTTCCATAAAGATGGCTGCCTTGAGATAATCGACCGTAAGAAGGATATTGTCAAGCTTCAACATGGTGAATATGTTTCTCTAGGAAAGGTACACTTTCTTTCTGTATTTATATTTCTTTTGCTGATTTTTATATTTAAAAAGAAACAGAATCCACTCAGAGAACAATTGTTCTTCTACAGGTTGAGGCTATTCTCAGTGTTAGCCCTTATGTTGATAACGTTATGGTGCATGCCAATTCATTCCATAGTTACTGTGTGGCTCTTGTGGTGGCTTCACAGTCTGCAGTAGAAAGTTGGGCTTTGCAGAAAGGTATCCAGTTTGATGATTTCACAAGTTTGTGTGAAATGGAAGAAACAGTGAAGGAAGTTTACGGTTCCCTTGTAAAGGTAATAGCATATAATAAATTAAAAAAATTAACAAACAGTATCATCTTATTTTTTCAAAAAAAAATCTGTCTTTGAAGGGTTTACATTTGATCCAACCAAGAAAACAGTTTTTTTACCTTGTGCTCCCTCTGTCTTTAATAAGTGCAGCACTTCTACTTTGGGCTGGCTAGAAAAGTTGCAACAGTCTTGCTAATGTATTTTCTTGCCCATAAAAAACCATTGCCTGAAATTAGTAACTTCGATTTTGGCTGATGAGTTTTCTTCATTTTGCCGTAATTAAGGGCATTTTTGGACCATTTAATTATTAGTTAAACATTTCTTGATATCTTATATTAAACTGAGTCAAGTCAAACATCACATCTTTTTCTTTCTTATTTGTGTGGGTTCACCTAACATTTTGGGCCACTATCTAATAGAGGAAATGTTGCGTTTGCCCCAATGAACCATCCTGTTTTGATATATGATTCTGGTAATTGACATGATATACTTCAGTTTTCTCATTGCACATGGTTTGCGTTATTCTCTCTGTTCCTTAATTGAGGGAAATGTTGTGTTTGCCCAAATGTACCATAAGTTTTCGTTATTAAACGTTTTCATGTAATAGATACTGTTCATCCCATCAGTATAATTCATAAATAATAACATTTTAACACGTAAAGTTAAATATATTCATTGATACAGTGTATGAGCCCACCTGTATGTTGCTAAATAATAACATCATCCAATGATTTTACAGGCTGCAAGAACAGGACGACTGGAGAAATTTGAGATTCCGGCAAAGATCAAGTTGCTTTCAGAGGCATGGACTCCTGAATCTGGACTGGTTACTGCAGCACTAAAGCTCAAAAGAGACATCATCAGAAAGACTTTCTCAGAGGAGTTGGCCAAGTTCTACCAATAATGATTGTTGGTTGGAGTTAAGCATATTAAATCAATCTCAAATAGTTTTTTCATGTACTAGTTTTTGTCTTTCTCAAATCTATCATTGACTGTACTGATTCTTGTCGGTCTGTCTACTCAGTTTTGTTCCTTTTCGTTATGAAGTAAACGTGATAGGATATTTGGGCAAACGCCATAAAATACTAACGTATTACATGTTTGTTTCGTTTTGATCATTGTATTTAGTTTTGTCATATGCGTTATTAAAAGACGGTTTTGTGTTTCATTTTGATCTAGTAATCTGTCTCGTCAACTTTTATCCGGTCGTATCATCAATTTACAGATTATTCAATAACTAAAATGAAACACAAAACCAAGTTTTAGTAACAAGTACAATGACTAATAGAGAAAAGTTTAAAGTGTGTTGGTGTTTTATGTCATTTGCTTAATATATGCTGTCAAAATATGCTTTCTGCTAAATAAGTTGCATTTATTGAAGTGCACAATTTTCAAATTGATATAGGTAGCTTTGAGAATATAATCTTGAGAGAAGTTCAACCTATAATCTGAAATGTTATATTGTAGTACTAATAATTTCTTAAGGATAATGCATCAACATATTAACCTTTTTCCATTGTACTTAAAAATTTGTCTCTTTCATCTTGCAACATACCTTATTTCTAATAAAGAAATCGATAATCATAACCTTTAGGGTTGTGGATAAGAGTTTAAAAAAATATAGTTTTAATTTTTAAAAATGACATATGTATCTCATATATGGAAAGTTGAAAATCTAAATAAAAGACGATTATGGTGAATTTTTTTGCAAACATGAAAAGTTGATTATGAAACATGAGTTGTGATTATTATTTTTAAAAGCAAATATTACTTTTTTACTCTTATCTACAACCCTTAGAGCTGTGATTATCATTCCCCTTCTTTTAATCACCATGGGCAATCAAATAATTTAAGGCTCGGTATCTAAGAAAAAAGTTATATAAGACCATGAGCATGTTGATTTATTTCATTTTATCTCCAAACATAACTCCTAAAAGATCTTAGTGGACCAATTGGTGATCTATATCAAACCAAACACATATCTTACGAGTCTTGATAACCTAGCGGTTGAGACACGGAATCTATAGTTAACGTCCATAAATCAAATGCTTACAAATGCCCTTTAGATGCGCATTACACGATTACCTTTTTCGTGTAGATCGTGAGACCGAGTCGTAGACTCCCAAAAGATGAGTTACCCTATATAACTCTCATGAAACCCGAGAGTGGCTTAAGTTATTATAATAACAAACGCTACACATCCATGTTGAGAAATCCCGTCATGTGTCCCTAAACAATCACAATGAGAAAAAGGGCAAAATACGTCAAAATATACGAAATTTATCTAAAATATCATTATATGTAATCAACTTTATTCTTCAAGCAATGCAATCATTTTTTTAATGTTCTTGTATGCAAAGATGCAAGGATTTATTTCCACAAGTGCAAAGGGTATCAACTTTATGGTTAGCAAACAAAAAACCTTCTTTATTTTTAAATTGGGAGAGATGGTGTAGTGCTCTCTTTGATGTACCTTTATCTCGATATTTGAAACTCTTGTTTTTGTTTTTCAAGTTTTCTTACTAAAAAAGAAGAAAAAAAAAGAAGGGCTGGATCGGATCGCAATTTACTCGCAAAGGTTAAAATATAATATAGTTTGTTAATTATCACTAATGATATAATAAATGAAGTATAATAAATTGAAATTGTTGTCCTTTCTTGTCTTTCGTGATGGATATTGTCAACTAGAGGCTAATCAATAATCATGTCATTTTTTTGGAACTTTCCCATGCAATTCTAAATTAGATATAGAACAAAGGTTACGTTAATTTTTTTAGTACGGACGAGGTTTTTTAATTAAGTTGTTTTTAATAATCTAATTTATTATAAGTTAGTTAGTGGTTTTAATGTAATACTACTAAGGATAATTGGTATACGGGTTTGCTGGTGCATGCATATATGACGCACACTTGGATTAGTTAAGTTGAAATCTCAGATCACCCCTTGAAAGGACGTCTTAGGGGAAGCGACACGTATGTGCCGATATAGATGATCATTTGAGTTGAGTCTTGAAGCCGATCGACACGTGTCGACGTTCGTAATCTTTGGAAGATCGATATGTATTCTTAGCATTTGTCATATTGTAGCTCCTTAATTAGAACATAGATGCAAAGATCAATTTGTGTTTATAAACTTCAAAAACAAACATCTTCGAATATTCAAGATCGAACACTTGAAATAATTTTCATATTGTCTAAGAACGAGACTAATTTAAAGTAAAAATTGCTATTCTTAATGTTAATAAGGGCCTAGTCTAGGAATAAACCGACCAACAATATTAAATTATTAAAGTTTAAATTAATAATTTAAGGAGTTAAAATTACTAAACTTGATACATATTTTATATTTATAAATGCGTATATATTTTAGTAATTCCAAAAAATTGCGCGCATATTGTACGTGTTTTTATATGAATACAAGCTTCAATTCATTCCCCACCAAAATATATCTGATCGATCACTTCTCCAAAATCTTTCGGATTACCGGCCAGTCATTCCATTCGATCGATCACATCGACTTCCCCTGCAAGGTTGGTTGCTTTCTTTCTGGTCTTCGATCTCAGTTCAACTTAACTACTCGCTTCACTAGTGCTTTTCTCTCTTTAATTTCTTAATTAATTGTCATTTAAATCATCATATATATCTTCCATCGATGATCATTCGATCTTCAGAGTTTAATTTTATATAGCCTTTTCAATTACCATGTTTGATCTTAATTTTATTAGATTAGATATATCAATAATTAACAAAATCATATAATTGATTCCTTGTAATTTCTTCCATTTATATAATTTCTTGATTAACTCGTACGTACGTGTCTCTGCAGCTACCCGAATCGAATGATTGAATCGTTTTCATAATTAATACCAGGAGACGTACTGTGGAAGCTATGAAGAATCCGAATAACAACAAATTGTTCACCACCTCAGAGGTTGATCTGATGTTTGAAAATGTTATTTGTTCATGTACAAGTTTGTTTTTTCTTTTGATTTGATTTACTGAATGTTATACGACCGATATTAATACATACAGGTGATGGAGGAACTGAAGGAGCTGCTGTCCATGGCGATTCCAATCACCGCCATGAACTGCCTCGTGTATCTTCGAGCCGTCGTCTCCGTACTCTTCTTAGGTAGGCTCGGCAGTCTGGAGCTAGCCGGCGGTTCGCTGTCGTTAGGTTTTACGAACATCACCGGCTACTCGGTGTTAGTCGGACTAGCGTCGGGGCTAGAACCGGTGTGCAGCCAGGCGTACGGTAGCAACGGCAGCAACAAGTGGGAGTTATTGTCTGCATCTCTTCTTCGTATGATCTTCATACTGTTGATGGCGATCATACCGATCAGCATGCTATGGTTAAACCTGGAGCCGATCATGCTTCTGATGGGACAGGATGCAGCGATCACGTCAATGGCCGCGACGTACTGTATCTATTCTCTACCAGACCTGGTAACAAACTGTCTGTTACAGCCGTTGCGGGTTTATCTACGGTCACAGGGAGTTACGAAACCGATGATGTGGTGCAGCCTGATAGCAGTGGCGTTCCACGTGCCGTTGAACTACGTGCTGGTGGTGGTGATGAGATTGGGTGTGGGCGGGGTGGCAATGGCTTCGGTGCTCACGAATTTGCATATGATGGTTTTGATGACGGGGTACGTGTGGGTGTACGGGAGGTGGAGATGGACGTGGAAATGGACGGATGGGATTGGAATGGGGGCGTTGGTTAGATTGTCTGTGACGAGTTGTATGGGAATATGTTTGGAGTGGTGGTGGTATGAGATCGTGACCGTTCTTGCTGGATATCTGGCGAATCCACGACTGGCAGTGGCTGGGACTGGGATATTGATTCAGACAACTAGTCTGATGTACACGGTTCCCATGGCTTTGGCTGGCTGTGTATCCGCCCGAGTAAGAATCTTTCTATTTGGTCATCATTATTATTCTCCACAAATATATTATTATTATTATGATTTATTTTTACTATAAATATAAAATCTTTAAAAACAGATTGCAATCTTAATTTCCCATTTTTAGTATTGGTCGTTATAATGTTTCTCTTTCTTATAATAGAAAAATGTAAGTAAATAGTAAAAAAAATCGAGGTCCTTTCGAGTTGTAGTTGAACATGGTTTTTCATGTTTTCTGAGAATTCTTATTTTAAATTAAAATTGAATCTATTTATGTTTCATCGTAACATATAAAAAAACATGTTTCCTCATCTCAATAAATAAAGTTATGTTAGGGGAGAGAAAATATAGTAGATTTTAAAGACACTCTCTTATTTTATCTTCTTATTCACTAATTAATTCTTTTCCTTTTTTATTGATTTTAATACTTTTTTTAATTTATTGAGTAGGAAAATGAAAAGAATTAATGAATTATATCATACCAGGATATAGACTCTAACTATGTTAGGATGGCAAAGTGGTTTGATTTATTAGACGAAAATAAAAGTTCTCTTTCTTGATTTTATTGCATGTTTTGATTTAATGAATAAAAGAAAGTGTAGATTTAATACGACCAATAAAACCTCTTCTGGTAGGATGATAAAGTCGTTTCATTTTGTAGACAAACATAAAATGTTTCGTTAGCAAAAACTGATTCTTTGTTTTTATGTGTCACACACGGGAGTTATTGGTACTGTAAAAGTTCTTTGTTCTTTTCTAAACAACCCGTTGAAAACTGAAACCTCCCGCTTCCCCAGCTCAAAAAAGCAAAAAAAAAAAAAGAAGAAGTAAAATAAGTTACATACATGTTAAACACCATATATTTTTTCATGGAAGCTAATTAATTTGTACATAACTTACGGTAAAAAGTATATGCTTAAACTATAATGTCCTTTTAATATGTGATTGTCAAAAAATAGTTGATAGATAAACACAAAAGTCATGATTTTTTTTGTAAAAAGATAAAATCTAAGGATAGTTAAAATTACATAATTTGATGATGTGTAATAAAAGATTGTGGGGTATAAATTATTTTTATAAAATATAAGGATATCAAATAATGATTCCTAATGATTAACTTCGGAAGTGTATATAAATCATATTGATAAACTTTTGATTTTGCTTTTGCAAGGTTCTTTGTTGTGTGTGTGATTGTTTTTTTATTTGTCAATTTTAAGGATTTTGAACTTTTTTAATGTTTGGCCAACTGGTCTTTGGCTAGTGCTACACTGCTACCATCCCCAAGGTTATTTTTTTGTGCCCAGCCTGTCCTCCTCTTGGGTCTACTTCCTTTTTGGTAGAAGCGGGAATACAAAAACACCATCCTCATTTACTTGCCCAAATCACTCCTACCAGGTACCCTAGCCCGGCCCCTATCGAGTCCATGTACCCTTAGGTGGCGTTTGGTTCACAGATTGTTTTTTGAAGGAATTGAAATGTAGGAAGAAATTGGAATTTGAAGGATTTGGATTTGAAATCTAAATCCTGGCTCATTGTGTTTGGTTAACTATATCTAAAGAATTAGAATTCACACCTTCCACACCACAACCACAGATCCTACCACCGCCATCCATAACCACCGCCACCATCGAAGGTCGCCTGTTGCCTGTTGTAGGTTGCCGGTCATTATTTAGCTTCGATCGCCACAGGTCGTCGCCACCGTAGAAGATTGAGTCACCCGATGGTCAAAGCTTCGATCGCCACAGGTCGTCACCCTAGACGGCCGGTTGCTTGATGGTCAAAGCCCTAATCGCCACCATCGAAGGTTGCCTGTTGCAGGTCGTAGGTCGCAAGCTTAGATCGCCACATGTTGTAGCTTCGATCGCCACAGGTCGTCGCCACCGTAGAAGATTGAGTCGCCCGATGGTCAAAGCTTCGATCGCCACAGGTCGTAACCCTAGACGGAGGTCGTCGCCGGTTGCCCGATGGTCTAAGCCCTAATCGCCACCATCGAAGGTTGCCTGTTGCAGGTCGTAGGTCGCGAGTTAGATCGCCACAGGTCGTCGCCACTGTAGAAGATTGAGTCGCCCGATGGTCAAAGCTTCGATCGCCACAGGTCGTAACCCTAGACGGAGGTCGTCGCTGGTCGCCGGTCGCCGGTCACCTGTTGCTCGCCTGTCGCCAGAGTTGCCGGTCACGGATTGTTTGTTGCAGGTCGTAGGTCGCGAGCATGTAAGAAGGAATTTGAATT
>JAUEJL010085721.1:0-14773 GCA_032274825.1 Drosophyllum lusitanicum
GCAATGTGATAGGATAGCATTGTATGCTTATTCCTGTAATGCATGACTTGCTCTAATGATGCTTATGTTAAGTTTGTGCTCACTAGCTATGTGTATAGCTAATGGTGCCATGTTAACTCTTTTTGCAGATAAAGAATAGGTTGCCTGGTGAGCTAGGTTGCCTTCTGCTGGATATTTTTGGTGGAACACTTTGTGGTGTAATATGTACACCATGGTCGGATTGTATGTAGAGTAACACCAAACAGAGAATATAATGTTTTGATTGTAAATACTTTCCGCTGCTTAAATGATAATTAATCGTGATTGAGTTTACGTTTATTAAAAACGCAAATTTTTGCTAATTTTTGGCATATGCAAAGCCGGTGTTACAATTAGTACATACAATAGAAAGTTTAATACACACAATATCAATAAATTAAGTGATCAATACACATAATAGAGTTTTTTAAAGTTCGATATATACAACAACAGAAGATGTAAAATTTTATACATTTAAACAAACTTTACCCTTAACTTTATGTACGAAGAATAAATGAATAAAGAAATGTTTATGCAAAATTTCTTATATCCCAACATACAAAATGTATTGTTTCTCTGTTATTTCTTTCTGTTTTTAACATCTTATTTTAACTTAACATCTTGCTAGTGGCTGAATATTATATTAAAAAAAGTGTTTAGCAAATGAGCTAGAAGTGTATTACGTAAACTAACTTAAGAATAATGAAACAAATTATCAAGGTTAATTGATTAGGGAGAAACATGAATTTTTATTATATCCTAATCTCAATCTTTATTAATGACTGCCATGCATAGACATAGTAGTTTATTTATAAGATATACAAAATAGAATATCTTTTATAAGATTATAGGGATTGTATTTTAAATATAAATTTTTTAAAGATTTTCTCATTTAAACAAGGCTAAAAAGCTTAAGAATATTATAACTAAAATCTCACCCCCATAATTTTGTATAATTTCCGTACTAAACACACTTTACACATATATATTTATTGACAATTCTATATCTTACTACTAAATCTTTTTACTCATTTTCCTACTTATAAAATCAAATTAAATGTCAAAATCAAGCCATAAGATAAGAGAAAATAGAATTAGTGGTTTCATTATTTACTCATTTAAAATGTGTAAATGTTAGTCATTTCATTAATTACTCATTTAAGTGTTTGTGAGTATAAAAACACTTAAGATAGATGCTTCTAGCTGCACATATTCTTTTTCATATATCTATTTATGGAAAATTATCCGTAATATTAATATCACCTAACTTAGATGATATTACACTCACAAACCAGTATAATAAGTAAATATGAAAATAAATAAATTATAATTTATTAAAATAGTCTGTGAGTGTAAAATCATCTAAGTTAGGTTTATATCCCTTTTATTTATTTATTTATTAAAGACAAGTATGCCTTGACCATTTCTTCCCTATAGGGGGCAAATTCCATCTTTATTAAGACTTGAGAGAGCAAGTAGCTGAAGAGAAATGGCCGAAACACCGCAACACATGGCCGGAAAAGACATGGGTTGCGGTTTCATCGGGTCTATTTTCGGCACCCGTCACCGGCGATCACCACCGGTGCCGCGACTGGAAGCCTCCAAAGAGCACCGTCAAACCCAACACTCCGGCAAGCTCAATACAAAAAAACCACCACGAACCCACTCCCGCTCCACCCGCACAGAAATACTATACACAGGCTTCTCAAAACCAGCTTCCAAAATCCCTCCTCCACCACCCACCACCACCGTGAAAAAACCAACCACCGCCATGAAAAAACCTCCCATCGCCGTGAAAAAACCACCCTCCGTGAGAAGCAACCCGGTTGTTAATAACTCAACGTATAATTCACTCTCCAAAAGTGCATTATACAGTGTTTCACAAGTAACCAATATATCATACACTAAACAACTTCGAAAAGAGCCCAGTTTTACCTCAAGCGAGCTGAGTCTACGAATCTCTGTTCGTGGAACGCAAAACCCAGTTGGGCATTTGGGGAATTTAACGAAGAAAAAACCCGAAATCACAAAATCTTATAATGGGAAAGTTTTAGGAAACATATACGGTAACCCACCTGCGAAAAAACCCGACCCGGAGAGGTTTAAGAACATCGGTAACGAGAAGTATAAACAGGGGCGATTTGATGAGGCGATTGCATTGTATACAGAAGCAATTGGGATTGATTCAACAATCGCGTGTTATTATAGCAATCGAAGTGCAGCTTTAATTGGTTTAGGGAAGCTGATTGATGCAATTCTTGACTGTAAAATCGCAATTCGGATCGATCCTTCGTATCATCGGGCTCATTATCGGCTCGGGTCGCTCTATCTCAGGTATTATAGTGCAGCTTTAATTGGTTTAGGGAAGCTGATTGATGACAATACGGTCATCGAATTTATGCATTAACGACTTGTACAGTACAACCAAACGATGTGAAATTTTGGTTGCATTTTAGCTAGTATGAAATTGAACCTTTAAGGTCAAGAATCAAGATTGTCTGACCTTTTGGGAATTTTTTTGATATGGTAGTCACGTTTCATTGATGACTTGTACCGTACAACTTCGCGTATGAAGACAACAAAGCATATAGTTTTTCACTTTCTTTTGATTAGTCGGTAGTTTATTGTACAGTACAACTTACTAAGGCTATTCGTAGTGGGCAAGCTAAACACCTTCGAGTGTGTTTGGGTTGCCTTTAGGTTCATCGGGAACACCACTACCACCCCCCATTCGGGTAAGTGGCCGGCTTCCCAAACCCGACCGTCGAGTTCACTCTTTTTTTTTATTGTATAAGACTGTAAGGGAGAGTAAGGAGAGAAAAATATTTGGGTTGTTTAGATTAGGAGCTACTTGGGTTTCGGGCGAGAGAGAGAAAAAGAAGAAAAAGTAACGTGGAATTTGGGTTGGGTTTGGTTTGGGAAGACAACTACGCATGGTCTAATGCCTACAATTCACCACGGTTTTGCTCTTTCATTAGCTTATCACCTCTTTGACATACCGTAAATATAATGATATGTATCATATCACAGTCATACACTCGTATTAAATAACGATGCTTACTTTAAAATCTCCTTGCCTAAGTCTTTGGTTTTTTACGTGTGTTCTAGGTTTGGGGAGGTGGAGAAAGCTTTATGTCATTACAAGTGTTCAGGGGAAAAAGCCGAAAGACACGACATTGCAAAGGTACATGCTGTTAAAGCACAACTTGTTACGTGCGTCGAGGCTCGAAAAACCAAGGATTGGAATAGATTGCTAAAGGAAAGCCGATTTGCATATTCGTTAGGTGCGGATTCATCTCTTCAGGTATTTTTATTAACCGTTGTTACAGACTTGTTGTAAAGTTTTACCTCAAGAGTCGAAACTTATATATGTTTTGATGATTTGGTGTTGTAAGGTGTACGCTATGCAAGCCGAGGCATTGTTAAATCTTCATAGGCATGAGGAGGCATACTCTGGATTTCAAAATGCACCAGTTATAGACGTTAATACTTCGGCTCAGTTGTTTGGATCAATGGTTACTAGTAAATTTTTAACAGTTAAGGCACAAGTTTATCTTGCATCCGGCAGGTTAGCACTCGAAAAATTGTCGCCATACATAAAATATTAGATGTTGTACGCTATTCTTGGCAATATTTCTTTTTCGAAATTTTTTAGATAACCGTAAAGATGTGGTGAATGGTGTTTAGGTTTGGGGATGCAGTGAGTGTCGCATTACGGGCTTCTGAGCTTGACCCAAGCGAGGAGGTTTTTATGGTTGCCAGGAAAACCCGAGCTTTGGCAAAAGCTCGGGCCAATGGTAATAAGATGTTCAAGGCATCACAGTTCTCCGAAGCGTGTAGTGTATATAGTGAAGGTTTGGAGCATGAACCGTACAATTCGATTTTGTTATGCAATCGGGCTGCTTGCCGTTACAAACTAGGCCAGTTCGAAAGAGCGGTAGAAGATTGTACCAAAGCCCTTAATTTAAGACCTTCATATACCAAGGCTAGACTCAGAAGAGCCCAATGCAATGCCAAGGTAAATCATAATACATATATGGTCATTCTTGTTAGATTTGGTGGGAATGTTTTGGTGATTTCTTTACCATTGATTGAACTATTCTGTAGTTAGAAAGATGGGAGGCCGCGATTCAAGATTACGATGTCTTGAATCACGAAACACGAGGAGATGAAGAAGTGGAGCGGGAATTTTCAGAAGCTCGGATGAAACTCGAGAAGCAACACACTCTAGATGTGAAACCAGTAAAACTGATCGACAACATTAACAAAGAAGAATTTGGAGGGTTTTTGATCTAACACCGGGTTTGAAACAAGAATAACCGCAAACCCAAACCCGGTGTTAGATTGATGGACGGACGAACATATTTTATTTTATTTATTTGCGTATGAATGATTTTTGTTTTATTTTTTGGTTTGAATGGAGACTAACGTAGTGACATATTGACTATTTCTTTTTAGATACGTACAATCTTTAAGGGCCCAAATTGAAAGTGTGTCGTGTAACAGAAATAAATAAATAAAAAGTTAGTTTTTGGACGGCATCTTCAAATTTGTGTTGCTGGCCAGTGGCCACTCTATATTTTTTTAATTCATTTTTGTTCATTTATAAATTAATTCCCTATTATAGTTAATAGAGACTAATATAAATAATTGTAGTTTAATTTTGTAAGAATTGAGAGTTTAATTAATAAAGAATTGTTGAGTAATATCTCACGTCGAACGAAAGATGACTTCATAATATACTTAATACTAAGTTAGACATTAGAGTGACCACTATAACCTTCTAACAAAAGTGTTATTTTTTACCTTTCCTTACAATCCCACTCATGTTGACAACTTATTGCAGGATCACTTGGTATCAATTTTGTTATTATTTAGGTTATTAATATTACTATAATATATTGTATGTGTTTACTTTTATAATTATTCATTAAATTATTGCTGATATTATTTCTATTATTACTATTATTGTTCTATTGAACTAAATAAGGTTTTGTATTGATCTAATTATACAGCCTTATATAATAAGAATAAAAATTACTAACAGAAAAATCAATTTACAAAAGTTTTCTCAAGTAATAAAATCCTGTATATAAGAATTAGGGTAAATAGTACGAAAATAACTTGAACATTATCTTAGTTATCATTGTATAAATTTTTTTTATTCAAAAAAGCAGTACAATCAACTTTTACAATTCTCTCTTTTTAAGCAAGGTGTTGTATACAATGGGAACTATGACAAAGTTCATTGCATAAAATGATATCTAAAAATTAAACACAGAAAAACTGTGTTTGTATACAATGAAAATATTTTGAAAGTTGATTGAATTGTTTTAAGAAAAAAGGTTCCCGTAATCTACAATGATAACTAATAAAACTTTTATTGTATTTTTATACGATTCGGTTAACAAATAATCTAATAAGATGTAGTTTGTTTTTAATGGATTCTGGGCTTGAATTTGAATAATACGTCTGAACATTAAGAGGTGATTCTAATATCTGAAATTTTATTCATATTTTGTTGTTTTTTTTTTTTGAATTTTATGAATGTTTGTAAGTATATATATGTTGTATGATATTTCATATTCAGCTCTTACATTTTTAATGAAAATTAAATATTTCAAATTATAAAATAAGAAATTTTAATAACAAATATTAAACAACAATAATATAGTAAACTAAAATCAAAATATATAAAAGATAGATGGGTGGCGGTGTGTGGTGGCTAGTGAGACGGAAGGTGAAATTTGGCATATAAAGTACTAGAGAAGAAGGGTATGTTGAGGAGCATATATTGATGTGAATCGGTAAATAAAGGAGTTCGATTATTATAGGAGAATAAAACATGAATTTTGTTAACATGTATAAAAGGTTAAGTTGTCCGAGATTTTCGTATCTTAAGAAAAAGAAAAAAATAAGTAGCATTTGCATCTTATAAGTTATACCTAATATTATGTAGTTGGATGGATTGGATTGGATTGGGCCTTCGATAACAGTTTGCCAATGTTCTGCGATGGGCCCTTGTAGGGTTACTCTGGGCTAAGCCCATTTGATAGGAAACTGGAGTGGACATTGTGTCACAACTTGTATTATCCATTTGTGAAGTAATACTCACTGTTTCTTTATTTATTTATTTAATAAATATAATATAATATTAGTTTGGATCAAATAGTTTTTTTTATCAAGTAATTGGGGAAATAACATAAATATTTCCATTTAAATGATCTTTAATCTAAACTAATTCTAAATTAAATGTTGTTAACGACATCTAAGTTACATGTGTTAATATCATATATCGTTTCCCGCGTAATCTGACCCTTTAATTTTTATGAATATGTATCCAACTTAGAGAGATCATCTTTTCAGTCAGTAGGTAAAACCTAAAAGTTTTATGATCAGTATCAATTACTCTTTTTTAGGGAAATCTTGGACTCCAACCCTATGATATGCTAAGTTTATGAGTTTGCCTTTTTGTTCTTAATTTTTTTAAATACATATTTTAAAGATGATACTTTTAGGAAAAATAATGAAAAAAAAAAGAATAAAAAAAGTTGTTCAAAAAAATTATTAGCCATAATTACTAGCACCACACACCCTTCTGTTAAAGTTTGTCTAATGATTATATAAAATTCACCAAGGATAATTTAATGGTAGCTTTTTGCATGCCAAAATAATGATTAATTAAAACTTTCGGGTAATCAAACACTTTGTGACTCTTTATTTGATAAAGATGAAAGTAAGACTAAAAATCATACTCTCATATTTTTGTTTATACCGTACATAGAAGAATGTTTAATAAAGTTTATACTTAATTCATAGTCCTAAGAGACTAATTTTAATCTTTGGATAAATGACATCAATGGTTTATATTGCATTTTAAAATTTTGAACGGAGTGACATTTTCGTAATTCACATGTGATTCATGTGTACCGAATCACCTGTGATTGAATATTAAAATTTTAGAACTATGTTTTTTACATTGACTTTATTGAACACGGCTCACTGTACATATTTGACCACGACAAGAAATTCGGTTGTTTCGGTTTGTTTGTCACTTTTTACTCCGATCGAAAGCAATTTGGAGGAATTACTTTTCACTAAGTAAAATTGCAGTCACTTCCTTTTTGTGTAGATGGAGGAGATTTGTCTGATTTGTTTTGTAAAGTTTTTTTTTTTTTTTTTAATATATAAAATCACAAATTAATCATTCAATAATTGATGCTTTGTCTTTGTTCTTCGTATCTTTTTATGTTAATTTTACAAGCCTGCAACTTAGAGAGAGCAGAGTAATGGACGACAAGACCACGTTATCCTTCATTATGATCGTTATGCTACTCCAGGTTGTGTGTGATGGCTCATTATCCATAGTGTGTGTGATGGGCATGACGGTCATTGCGTGATTTCTTGTGTTTTTCGAACATATGGAGTGTAATGTAACCAAAAGTATTTTTTTGTGGGTTAACTAAAAACAGTGATAACAGTTATTACTACGCGAATTTAGTGATAAATTAGCGATGTTAACGTAACAATTAATAACTTACACTTATTACTATGTGTTCCCTTCAAGTTGTTGAAATTCGAAGGTACATTGATTCAAATATATCTAATTATGAATTCAGTTATTGAGCCATCATGATTAGAGCTACGTACGTGACGAATATCTTTATCACGCATTGATATTATATTTCTACCATTTTATAATTATTGTTTATTATAGTCTGTCTTAAAATAATTAAATACTTTCAAAAAAGATTGTTGTAATATATATACAAGATTGTTACAATTTGTTAAATGAAAATTTAAAATTGATATATAATAATTACACAAATCTTAAAATATGTATTTTTATGGACAGCATATATATTTCTTAGAATAAAATTAGAAATCTCATTTTGCAAAATATAATATACATTTTTTGAAAAAGCAAAAAGAATTTGTTATTAAGAATTCGGTTGAGACAATAACAGTTTAGCATTAACCAACATCAATCCAAACAAGTATTGATGCCAATAGATTACAATAAATGACTAAAAGTATTAAACCAAAACTTGCTGCTGTTATGTTTCATGTGTTTTTAGTCATAAAGAAGATTCTTTAGTTACATATGTTTAAGTACCACAAGTTTTTTTTTTAACTTGTATTGTTGTAAAAAAATCCGGTTTACATGGTTAAATCCGAACCTGAAATGAGATTTAAGAAAAAAGGTTCTTAAATCAAGGGTCATTAATGCTCATCAATCAAGTCTTGATTTTCCCGAAATATCAAGGGCTAAGATTGGTTCTCACGATACTCTCAATAAAAACGGTTCTCAATTGAACTATTCCTATATTATTCTTCCTTTTCACCACTTTTTCATAAAAAATACACCTAGTATTTCACTATGGCTCCAAGCCACACCAAAATACCGCATCTTGAGCGGGAAAAAAAAAACATGTACTCATCCCTATCGATCGGCAAATGTATACCGACCACCATACGCCGAACACTTCTGTAACATCATGCCGACGCCCTACACCACTCCCTCCCCATCCTTGCCTAGTCAGTCGACGCCCATCAAACAAACCCACCACTCCGACGCATGCTCTAGGTGTCTCTGCTATTAAACCATAAATTAAGCTGTGACATGCATGCATTGATATTCTTGTGATGTACTTTGATATAAAGTCTACTTAAAATAGTTGCAAATTAATGATGATTGGTTACTTTTTTTCACGAAGGGTTTGTACTTGGTATATGTTGAACAAGTGTTTGATTAATCAACTCTATTTTCCTTTAAAAAGAATACATGCATCTTCTAATATACTCAAACTTTCCTTGTATATTACGTGTAATAAATAAATGCTTTTTTATTGTAAAATAATTCTTAACTTTAATAAACTAAGACAACCCCTTTTTAGAAACACAGATCATAATTAATATACATATTCTTTTTAATAATAGTAAGTTTGATTATCTTCATTATGGGATCATCAATGCTAGAACAAAGTTATGTCACAACATGCGTCAGTGACATGTGTGTTTGGAGAATGTATTTAGTTAGTGGTATTAACTAAACTATTAATTATACCATCGGACGTGAATTATATAACAAAATCCTAGAAATAGATATTAGTTTCTCGAATCCAGCGCTAACAGGTAGGGATGTAAACGAGTCGAGCCAGACACTTATTAAGCCAGGCTCGTTTAGGCTTTTTTAAGCTCGAGCTCGAGCTTGGCTTGTTTAAAAATTATATATTAAAAATTAAACATATAAATTATATTATATATGGAGCTCGTTTACACTCCTGAGCTTAAACGAGCCACTCTTTAGAGCTCGAGCTCGGCGTATATTAAATGAGCTTTAATTTAAGCTCAAACTCGTTAAGGCTCGGCTCATTTAGAGCTTTTAACGATCCGAGCTGGAATAGCTCGCGAGTAACTCGACTCATTTACATCCCTACTAACAGGTAGTAGATGTGTACCTTCCCTAGAGTTTGAGGGTTCAAATCCTCTAATGAACAATGTAGTAGATTTAAGAGTAAGTTTAGCGAGTGTGTATGTTTTTCATTCAAACAAAAGTTTCTTGTAAGCGTAATATCACAATTATTTTCGGCATGTTATGTATATAATACTTACAGAACTCTTATAAAAGAGAAAAACGAAATAAAATGAAAAAAGAAACAAGGTTGATGATCGAATGCGATCATCTTTTCCAGCTTCTACTTCTTGAGAATGGATCTTTTTGAATTCCACCAATAACCCATGTTTCCTTTGCAATATCGATTGATAATTTGTAAAAATCACCTTCGTTTTTCATCAATTCCATCAAACTCTTCCTTTTGCTTCCTTTCTTGTCTAATTTCTCATCTATATCGACATGTTGTTCTTCTTTATCATGATCGTGATCTTGATCATGGTCGTCGTCGTCTTCTTCTTCTTCTTTCTCTTCCATCCAGCTTTTAGCAGGGGCCGAGCGACATCGCATAAGCAAAAGAGCATTTGCAGGTGGCATACATGGAGGATCGAGTGTTTCTTTTGATTTCAAACTTTTATCGTCTTTCTCAAACACCCCACAATCTTGATTCTCTTGTAGCACCATAAACCATTTGGAAAACACAGTTCGTGATGAAACTTCTTCATCAATATCACAATCATGGTCATTGTGGTCTTGATCTTGGTTGATTTCTTTACCATTGTTATCTTCGTCATTATCTTCATCATCTGAACTGATATCTACATGTGAAAGTGCCCCTAAACAACGAAATTCAAACTTAATACTCCTTAAGCAACTCAAGAACTGCATGACTTCCTTTTTAAACCCAAATGTTTCCATCCACGTAGGTTTCTTCTTCTTACTATTATGAATCCTCTCGATCTCTTCCATAACAGTTTGCCAATTTTTGCATGGTCTTGTGCTAGGTCGGACCTTGATCTGACCAGCACAAGTTACTTTCGGAGAAGTGGGCTCAGATAAGTTGTCTGAGGCCATCTGCTTCGTTCCTGACAATAGATATGGACTTGCATGGCCACCCTTACTGCTACCTCCACCGCCTCTCATTGACTTTCTAAGATGCTTTTGGTGAAGATGGCTATGAACATGTCGACGAGGGCTACAAGTCGATTTTGGCATCAATGCAAGATGTGCTCTTGCAGGAAAACAGACCAAGAGATCTCTTGAAGGAGGCCCTTTCCCTTCTCTTCTACTCATCTTTCTCTCTCTAAACTTGTGTTTCTTTGCTTTACACTTTGTTGGTTGTGAATATTGTACCAATGGGGTGAGGCTTGAAAGACTATTTGTATAAGTTCTTTAAAGAAAAAGGGATTCTACAAAAATCATTTAATATCTCAAGCAACCTTTTACCTGTTTGATATGTAAAAGCAAAAAACAGTTCTCTCTTTTTGGAATGAGGGGGTAAATTTTGGTAAATGATACTTTTTGTTATCTTGGAATGGGGTTTACACGGTTCACAAGTGAACCACTTTATACCTAAGCACTAAACTTTAATTTATTATATTTTGGCCCCATTTAAAGCTTTAAATAGTTGCACAAAGGAAAAGGAGAAGAAAAGTAGATAAAAGGGGAAAGGTTTGATGATGGCCACGAGCATTGTTTTATGATCTAATCATGTCATCAACTTGCTCAAATTTTCTTAATAGATGTGACATACAAATAACTTTGTGTAACGCGCATTTATTGACAATTGAATGAACAAGTAATATCATGTTCGCGTGTTGTGCCGTATTGATATTTAAATAATCACATTTATACTAATTTAATTTATATATAGTATTATACATAAGATGGTTGTTCAAATGTAGTATAAATACATATTATTTAGTTTGATAATCGTCTACTAAGAAGATAAAAATATAGTTATTTTTTTAGCAAAATGTAGTTTATCAAGTAGTTAACTAAACTAAAATTATTTGTTGTAACTTGTTGAAGGCCGGTATGACTGTTTTCTAAAAAATATCAGGGCTTGTAATAAAATATACGTAAAAAGTGTGTACTTTTGAGATTGCATCTTTAATTTCATTTATCAATCAATTTTTAAACCTTGGATTATTAGTCTCTTTTGTTTATTTTTATAGTTGAAGACCACTTCTTTTGACATATCAATATGTACCCATTTTTCGAAGACTTGTTTGTCTACTATGTCATCAATTGTGATGTAAGAGACATGTTAAAAACTGTAAAGTTGAAATATAATTCATCTAATTATTTATGTATAGTTTGATTAATAATGCTAAATTTGAAATATAAATAACAATTTTATTGAATTATAATTAGATAATGTTTACCTTATTATTGAAAAAGAATTATTTTGAATGAGTTGGAAAACTTTTGTGTCACATGTATAAACGAAGAAGCCAGTCATTACATTTGATATTTAAAATGATCCTCCAGACTTCAAAAAGATGTAAATAAACGCAACAAAGATCTTTAGTAGGAACAAGGATATTTTATGTTCATAGATACTATAATTTAAATAGATGTGTTTAAATATAGTTGTGTGTATCGTACGAAAAATCTTACCTTTTGTTGTACTAATTAATTTTTTAGAAGTTATATTTATGTTTGCTTAAACACAATAGAAAATTGAGATAAATTTGGTACTTAAATATCTTAATAAGAATATGTTGTTTAAGAGTTTGTTACATAAAAAATATATCTTCAAGTAATGTAGATATAATGTAAAACATGTATGGAAAAATTTTAGGTGATGCTAGCATATATAACTTAAATGTCTTATTCTCACATAAATTATAGATTGATAAGTTAATTATAAATTTAAATGACTAATTTACCCTTCAATTAAGTTAGATTACACTAACATTTCTTTAACATATATAGTTGTATACTTAATACTTTATGGTGCCATTTATAATATTGTTTTATTTATATATTGTACAAAACTAAATGTATTATTTTCGTATCCATGTCAAATTATTAAATTACTCAAAGCAATTATCAATTCTTAATTTACCGTTTCGTCCCTTGAATTTCCCACATACACTTACGTGTTTAACATATTTACTTATACTTTTAGTTTTAGAATTTTATGCGATCTAAAAGCATATTTAATAGTTGTAGTAATAACAAAAAAAGAATAATGATGATAATAAAACTATAAACTATGTAATGAGGTAAAATTTAATCTTATATAAATTAAAGGTGAAAAATAAAAATTTATTTGTGGGTGAAAATTAGAAAATGAAGAACAAATGCAATTTATATAAAATTAAAGGGTGAAAAAAATTTACATTATTATAAATAAATGTAATCTTTTAATTATTATTATTATTATAAAAAGGTCAAAAAAATTAGTTAGTTAAAGTGGGGAAGTAATTATGAAGGGAAGGGAAGGGTGTTGAGAGCATGGTTGATAGGTCCCTCTACCCACTTCATCTTTGCTTCAGAAAATGGACTTGTTTCAACCTTTGTGGGTTAGTTTTATAAAAGCTTCTGTTCCTTTCACATAGATATAATTAAGGATGGGCAAAAGGTAGTCTCTTTCCTCTTGAGGATATGAATATGTATATAAAAGTATAACATTCAATTTTGACTTATTACTTCAATCCACTTGGTGACAATTTGGAACTATTTATCATAAAATGGATTTAATTATTTCAATTTACATTCTACCCCCAACATGAGCAAAATTCTGTGATCATTTACACATGTATGAGGAATCAGATTGTTCTTGGCTTGTTCCATTGGGTTGAGATTTACATAATTAATGCTTAAATTTGAGCTTTACTTCATTCTTTTTTTCAAGTAAGTACAGATTGATCTTAGCTTATTTAGATTTACAAGTATGCTTATAATTTCCTTTTTGGTGTTTTTATATATTTTTAGATAATTATAACATGATATGGTTCGTTCTTGAGACCGGTCTAACTAGTTGAACTTATGAACCGAAAGTGACTAGTTAGTTTGTGCAGTTTTCAAAATCTTGCTAAGAAATGTTTATTTTGTTTTGTTCCAAAGATAGACTACAACCAATCACTTAATCAATTTTTCAATATTTACAGATAAATTAGTCAATTATATGTTATTATAACATAAAAAGGAAAGAAAAAGATATTCTGTCTTGCAATGTGTGGTTCGGCTTCAAGATCGATATGAACCCTCCATGAAGCTTAGCTCAACAGCCTGTAAAGCTTTTCAAGCTCATCCCCCACTCCTCCATCAATTGTCTAAATTAATATTTATCAACATTGACCATATATATGTCAACATCATCTTGAAAACACAATTTCCTTTGTTTTTTCAAACATTATAATCAACTTCTATAATAATCTTTGAAAAACATGCACAAATTTGATTGATTGACTAGTGAATTTCGATTATGTTACATATCATACATCTTAACAGTCACCGAATTGAAACAACATAACTAAAGTACGTTTTAATTTATCATAACACCCTTATCATAATATAGAATTTTCTTATATATATACTTTTAAGAAGAAGTTTCTACTTTAGCAGGTTCCGTACATAAGAGGAACCGTGTTTAGAAGTACATGATTTAATTGTTTCAGTGGTCAATTTTCTGCCACTAAACAATCTTGATATCGTTCTTTCTAGTATAAAAACACTATACCAATTACATGTGAATTAAAGACATGATAGACATTCAACAAATATTAGTAACGAACAGCAAAAAGTTTTGTTTAGACATCTATGCCCTTAAGTATATGGATGAGATAGATACATGATGATTAAGTGAGGGGTATAAAGGTTAAATTTGTTATGTGTCGCCTCCCTTTGAATTTTATATGATAATTGTACAGCCAACATGACGTAGATAAATCGTGTAATTTGGACTTAAAAGACATGTGCCGGGATTTGATCTTTTGACCTCCACTATAGAATTGATTTAATATTCCCAACTACTAGGCTACAATCACGACTTTATATAGTCATAATTTTTTCCAAAACAGATTTTCCGCTTTAGCAAGTTTCCTTTTAAATCGAGCTATACTCCGAAGTACGCACTCTAACCATTTTGGTGACCGTTTCCTATACTTCTCCTGACCACCCAAGATGTTGGCACCAGCGAATATTGACCGTCGATTTATTTTTAAAAAAAAGTTTAGGTATCCAGCCACTAGACTTAGGTATCGTTTGTTTATTAAGAGGTTCTGAGTCTGAATCTGAATATCATGTCTGAACATTAAGAGGTGATTCTGATGTCTGAATGTTCATTCATATTTTGCTGTTTGTTTTTTGAAATATCTGAATGGTTGTAACTATCTGTTTTATAATATT
>JAUEJL010085732.1:0-14773 GCA_032274825.1 Drosophyllum lusitanicum
GAATAGAATGTTGTCATTTAAACGTAAGTGTTGCGTTAACTTGATATTTGTACGAAGATCACAACCACCATATTCTCTAGCAACATCACAAATAACATGTTGAATTGACAACTCGACAAATGAAACTATTTTACCCCGCCGCATCGCGCGGATAAAATACTAGTTATTTAATAAACAAATACTTCACAACCTTCTATCAAAATGGTCATGCGTACGTTATATTTTCTTTAAAAGACCAAGAAGATTACATGTCCTAATAAGATAAAATTATATGTTAAACATGGACGGACGTAATTAGCTAGCTAGGCACATGAAACTTGAGTCAAACAGCTAGGATCAAAGACAGCAAACCATATTAAATGTGGAAGTATTCATGCCAGGGAAGAAAAGCAAGGGATCGATATAACGTACTCTTTCTTTCTTGATTCATATATATCGATCAATAACAGTTAAAGAGCTAAAGTTTGGAATAAAAATCGATAAGTTTGCAAGAAAAGTTATTTCAATCCTTCCCATCTCTTGAAATCAAAGTAACATATATCAATCATATATATATATATATATATATATATATAACAAACTGAACATCGATCAATTAAGTTATTAATATTTTCGGTTAATTATAGAATTTAAACACCCGGTCATCCCTGCATCGATCGATTAAACTTGATAATTATCAATGGCACATGAGGGAAGATCTCCATTTGGTAACAAAAAAAGCTCCAGCAGTTTGGAGTTCCAAGAGTTTGTGCCTCCTTCTGCATGGACGGAAGATGCAACGTGTCATTACCTCCTTGTTGATCTTCCTGGTACGTACGTACGTACATCAAAATCAACATCTAATTATTTAGAGATCGACTTAATTAATTAAGTGGCAAGATGGGTGGGTTATAATTAAGTTGGGTAACGTACGTACGGTTCAAAAACAGTCATCGATCTTTTTATAATTAAATTAAATAACTAATATCTTAATTAATGTAATTACAAATATACTACCTACCATGATATATATATATATATATATATATATATATATATATATATAATATTAATAAAATACAATTAGCTAGGAAGTTGAATGCATTACAAATATATAGGCTTGGATGGATGTCTTTCAACGTGTTTGGTCCGTTTCTTTTTAACTCGCGCGACTTAATTTTTTATAGTTTTATTTTCTCTTATTAAATAAAAATTGTTCTCAAATGATCTTTTCAATATATATATATATATATATATTTTTTCCTTCTTCTTATTCATCTATAAGCAAATGGGTCGAAAGTATCACCACCTTTACTTAGACATGAAGGTGTTTCGTATTTGAAATTTCAACCAATTTAAATTACAACAATTGATCGAAGGGGTGAGGGCTTGACTCGAATTGAATTTAAAATTTGGTTTTCGAATCGGTTTTTAAATTGTTGATCTTTAAACCAACCCGATTTGAATTGGAACTCAAAGTTAATTATATATATATATATATATTTATTCTAATGAAATATTTTATAAGAACAAATTTACATACGCTTAGAAAAAAGAAAACTGAAAATCTTTATTTGTCTACTACAAAACTTGAGATTTTAATTGAACTTTAGTTTTATTTTGAATAGTTAGGATATATTGTGTAATATGTAATTTGTTGGATTTTCATTTTTTATTTCAATTGGACTTTCGTTCGACCAAATTAGTTGGAATCGGTTTAACCGATCGAATTCGAGTAAAACTTAAAATGTGATTTGTTTTTCTTTTTGAACTAAGCTTAACAACCCAAGGAAACCGAAACTGATTCGATAAACACACCTACTTAGACACATACAAATGGATTTTGTTGAGGAATCTTTGAAAACATTTAATAGTAAGTATGATGGTAATTCTTGTGTTGCAGGTTTCAAGAAGCAGGAGCTAAATCTTCAAGTTGATAACCAAACTCATATAGTAGTTAGTGGAGAAAGGCAGGTGAGAGAGAACAAATACACGCGATTTGAGCAAAAATTTGAGCTACCAAAGAACTCGGATGTAGAAAAGATCACAGGGAAGCTTGATGGTGAGATTCTGTATATTTCAGTCCCGAAGAAAGTTGAACAACACCACCAAGAGATCAAACCTAGCAGCATTTTAGGTGAAGAGATGAACATGTCTGATCCAGCACCAGCATCAGAAGAAGATGAAGATAACCACAAGAAATCAGATGCATCTGAAAGTGAAAAAGAAAGTGATAACAAGATTAATGATGAAGCTAAGTATGTTGAAACAAAGAGATACAGAACGGGCACTGATGAGAACTGGGGACAAGAGGCTGAATTATTTCTAAGACTTGCAATAGAGAAACTAAAACAGAATAAAGGGATTGTTGTGACAGCAATTGTTGCATTTTCACTAGGCGTGTTGGTAACTCAGAGGTTTCAATCAGATGGACATTGATGGAAATCAATAGTTAATTGTACACGATACATTATATCAAATTAATTGTACTTTGAGAATAAAAGATGTAATACAAATTGCAAAGACCGACCTTAAAGGGTTTTAATTAGTTTATATGGTAATACAAAGTGTTTAAAGTTCAAAAATATTGACCTTGAAATCAAGTGAAAAACTAACAAGAACAAGAAATGAATTCCTCATGATCATTGTCCACCAAAAGAAAAACATAAGTATCAATGCTATTCTTTTACTCTTTTTCTCACTTTATCCAAAAGGATCAGATATCATACACGCTCTACATGTTGCTGATTAGACAAGCATACAAAATCATGCCGATAAAAAATGTCCCTAGCATAAGAAAATATCGAGCCATGCAGTTCTTCTTAGCATTTTTGTCAAATGTCGTGACCATGGCTCGGTATTTTCTCTCCAGATGGGGCTAAGACATAAAAATTGTTAAACAATTACTTATGCTGTACGTGATGTTTTTAACTCACTGAAAGCCCAATTACGCTATGTAGAGAGGTTCATCTATCAAATCATAGATGTGGCTACCATTCGATACTTTACATCCTAAAGTAAGTACACTAAAAAAATAATCAAGAAACTAAATATTATCGATGCAAGAATATTTGAGAATTAAAAAAATGCCATTACGTCCAAGCTTGAAGGGTGATAAGGACAATTTACCACCTCAAAATTTAATTTTTCTTAGGTAATGATAGTTGAAGTTACTACTAGACTTAGTTGGTATTCACAATCTCTTTAGCCAGACAAATGTAAGTGACAGCTAATGGTAAATTTGAAAAATGAACAGGGTCCCTTGATCAAAGGAAGGGTTTGGGAAAAAGGGGATGCTTTCTTCTAAAAAACTTTATCCACAAAAGGCCTTTTCAAGGTGCTTTTTGACAAGAAAAAGTGAGAAAAGAGGTGGAATCATGTGCCTTGGAAGCATCTAAGGTTGCAAGTGGTGCTAAAACAGTGATATCTGCTTCTGCAAAATGGAGTTGGAGTGAATGAGAATGCAGATTGATAATGAATAAAAAGTAACCTGCTCTTTGGTACAAAGTATCTAATGCTTATGTCCACAACAAGGATTTATTTGCTTGGCTAAAAGCAACATATTCAAATTCTTGTTTTAACTTCTTCAGTACTTCATCATCACAAATCTTTTTATCCTCAACAATAACAAATTCTTGTTTCCATGACATAAATGAAAAGAAAAACCAAGACTCCAAATATGTGGTGTATTTAAAAAAAATAAAAATAAAATCCTAAAGTAGATGGCAAGTTTTTCTAAAACAAGTTCTTTTAAGATAAACCCATCTTATCTTATCTTATATATATATATTAAAAGAAAATGGATTGTGACATCATCTTCCTTAATTAACGGTGATTCTACCATTTAAAACCCATTAATTAATCAAAATTTGACTTTTCGTTGCTTACTTACGTCATGTTCTTCCTTTTTTTGAGGACTTTTAATATTGTGTTGTTTTTTTTATTATAGACATTATATTTGATTAATAATTTTTATTAAACAAATTTATAATTTTGATGATTATTAATGCATATCATATTCCATTTTGTTAATTAAAATTGTGATCTAATCTTTATGATTTGTTTATATGTTTCATTTGCATAGCGTATGAGTTGTTGTGCAATTTCTATGAGCTATAGTACAATAACTATGAGCTACTATTCCTTATATGTAAGTAGTGAATTTTTAAAAGTACTTATAAACGATGTATGTTGTATATAAAGAGATTTTACAAAGAATATAATGATAACCTTATTTATGAATTTATGATTTCTAATAAATTTATCAATTTTTTAGACGATTTTATATCATTATGTACTATTTACGATTATTTGACTATACACGTTAATAATATTTACATTGTAAATATTTAAAATTTACATTAATCATCCTTGTTATTATACAGAGGATATTAAGCTAGTTAAATTAAAAGAAAAATAATGTATGTAGTGAACAACATCTATCCCCATTAATTGTTGTTACACATATAACACTTAAATTATTAAAATACTTATAACTAAAATACTCCTTATTTAATTGTAGGCGTACACAAATCATTTCCCCTAAATTAAATATTACAAATAAAAAATCAGAACAAAGAAGCCTTCTTGAAAGAGTATGGAATCTAATCTTAAATCAGCAACCACCACAACAAAAATTCCATGCCTAAAAAATTCCACAACAAATGCGGTAAGATTGACATATTTATTTTCTGTCTGACGCGAGAATGGAAGATGAAGCACTAGGGAAGAATTACGATTAAAAAAAAGGCACCTCTTCGTCTCCCCGTCCACCACCGATGACACCATGACGCCGGAGCAACAACCGCCGCCGCCAATAAAGCCAATTCGGAAATTAGTTGTGGAGGTTGCCGATGCGCGTGACCTGCTCCCCAAAGACGGATTAGGCAGTTCGAGCGCTTATGTGGTTGCTGATTTTGACGGCCAGAAGAAGAGGACTTCGACCATTTCTAGGACCTTGAATCCGGTATGGAATGAGAGTTTAGAGTTTGTGGTCTCCGATCCGAGCACGATGGAATACGAGGAGTTAGAGATAGAGGTGTTCAATGACAAAAGAATGAGCAATGGCAGCGCTAGGAAGAACCATTTTCTGGGGAGAGTGAAGTTGTACGGAAGCCAGTTTGCCAGGAAAGAAGATGCAGGTTTGATCTATTTTCAATTGGAGAAGAAGAGCGTTTTTAGTTGGATTAGAGGTGAGATTGGTTTGAGAATTTACTATTACGATGATGTCGAAGAAGCCGTCGATCATGAGGCGAATAACGTGAATGCTCAACCTCCACCATCTGAGAAGGAAGGTGCACCAGTACAGCAACAGGAAGGTAGGAAAGTGGAGGAGGTAAGAGTTATGGAGGCTCCGATCCAGACAGAGGTTGTCACGGAGAATTTGCATCCACCACCAATGGTTACGGTGGAGGAGGCTCCACCAGCAGTGACAGTGCAGATGGAAAACCATCATCAGCATCAGCATTTCCATCAAGGGATTCCACCTCCAGTTCATCCGGAATATCAGCCGGAAATGAGGAGAATGCAGGCAGGTAGAGTCGGAGAAGGAATCGGAGGAGGTGAGCGAGTTAGGGTTATGAAACGTCCTGATAACGGGGATTACTCCCCGCGAGTGATACCGAGACGATCTTTAAATGGAGAATCAGAGAGAATTCCGGCTTATGATTTGGTGGAGCCGATGCAATATTTGTTCGTAAGGATAGTCAAAGCTCGTGGACTCTCACAGAACGAAAACCCCTATGTAAGAATTGGTAATTCCGTCCGGTCAAAGCCGGGAATTCCAAGACCAGGTGAACCGTCATCGAATCCAGAATGGCACCAGGTCTTTGCCCTCGCCTACAACAAGCCGGAATCTGCCAACGCCTCTACGCTTGAGATCTCAGTGTGGGATGCGCAGTCGGAAAATTTCCTCGGCGGTGTATGCTTTGACCTCTCCGACGTTCCCGTTCGTGATCCCCCTGACAGTCCACTTGCTCCACAGTGGTATCGCTTGGAGGGCGGCGACGATCCTAACGCCGCTGTGAAAGTTTCCGGAGACATACAACTCTCCGTTTGGATCGGAACTCAAGCCGACGATGCATTCCCAGAATCATGGAGCTCCGACGCACCTTATGTTTCTCATACTAGATCAAAGGTGTATCAATCGCCAAAGTTGTGGTACCTCAGAGTTACAATAATGGAAGCTCAGGATCTTCAAATTGCCTCAAATCTTCCTCCATTGACAGCGCCCGATGTTCGAGTAAAAGCACAGCTAGGGTTTCAGTCGGTACGAACAAGAAGAGGGGCAATGAACAACCACACGGCGTCATTTTACTGGCATGAGGACCTGGTGTTTGTCGCCGGTGAGCCACTGGAAGACAGTTTGATCTTACTACTTGAGGACCGAACAGGGCAGGATGCAGTGCTGCTAGGACATGTCTTGATCCCTGTGGCTGCAATTGAGCAACGAATAGATGAACGCCGCGTCGCTTCAAGGTGGTTGTCCTTGGAAGGTGGTCCATGTGGATGCTATTGTGGTAGAATCCATTTACGAATGTGCTTGGAGGGTGGGTATCATGTGCTGGACGAGGCAGCGCACGTGTGTAGTGATTTCCGACCAACCGCAAAGCAATTGTGGAATCCAGCAATCGGTGTTTTAGAGCTTGGAATCCTCGGCGCTCGTGGGCTACTTCCTATGAAATCACGGGGCGGAGGCAAAGGCTCCACCGATCCTTATTGTGTTGCGAAGTATGGCAAGAAATGGGTGCGAACCCGGACCATCACAGACTGTTTTGACCCACGATGGAACGAACAGTACACATGGCAGGTCTATGATCCGTGCACCGTCCTAACCATCGGGGTGTTTGACAACTGGCGTATGTTTGCTGACATGGCAGAGGAAAAACCAGACTTCCGAATTGGAAAAGTCCGAATTCGAGTATCTACATTAGAGAGTAACAAGGTATATACAAATTCATATCCATTATTAGTTTTACAACGATCTGGGTTGAAAAAAATGGGGGAAATTGAGGTGGCTGTTCGATTTGCATGCCCATCATTGCTGCCCGATACATTTGCTGTTTACGGGCAACCTTTGCTTCCACGAATGCACTATTTGCGTCCACTTGGGGTGGCCCAGCAAGAGGCATTACGAGGGGCTGCCACAAAAATGGTGGCGGCCTGGCTAGCAAGGTCGGAGCCGCCACTAGGTGCAGAAGTGGTCCGTTACATGTTAGATGCAGATTCCCATACTTGGAGCATGAGAAAGAGTAAAGCAAATTGGTTCAGGATTGTAGGTGTACTCGCATGGGCTGTCGGGTTGGCTAAATGGTTAGACAACATTAGGAGGTGGAGGAACCCGGTTACAACCGTATTAGTCCATTTGTTATATCTGGTTCTTGTTTGGTACCCGGATTTGATCATCCCAACTGCATTCTTATACGTGTGTTTGATTGGAATCTGGTATTATAGATTCCGACCAAAAACACCTGCAGGAATGGATATCCGTCTCTCACAAGCAGAATCAGTTGACCCCGAAGATTTAGACGAGGAATTCGACTCATTTCCAAGTTCAAGACCTCCCGATCTGATTCGCGCCAGGTATGATCGTTTAAGAATGTTGGCTGCTCGGGTGCAAACCGTGTTGGGTGATTTTGCAACACAAGGGGAGCGGGTCCAAGCCTTGGTGAGCTGGAGGGATCCAAGAGCTACTAAATTATTCATTGGGGTGTGCCTTATGATCACGGTGGTGTTGTACATTGTGCCACCAAAGATGGCAGCAGTGGCTCTCGGATTTTACTTTTTGCGACACCCCATGTTTAGGGAACCAATGCCGCCGGCTAGCCTGAATTTCTTTAGAAGGCTTCCAAGTTTATCTGATAGGCTAATTTAGTGATGAGATACACAATAAGGCTTGTTGTAGAGTAAAGTGGCCCCGCATTGGGTGCTCCAAATTTTCAATGATTTGCGATGAAAATATGTTGAGCTCAATAAGTAGTAATATAAATGTGTTACTGATGGTGATAATACAACGAAAGTAACAAGTTTTTATTTGAACGAATTGATCTTCAAAATGAGAATATATATACACATGGGTAAGGGAATATGTGGCTGTTTGGTATGTAAGTTTGGGTTTAGTACTAGGCCAAAACAATGTTGTTTTGATACACAATGATTGACATGTGGATAAAATAGGGGGATATAAAACCTCTCTTTGATAAAAACATCACAATGCCGGCTGGAAAACTGAAGTCAAGTACAAAGCTGGCATCAACCCTGTATGCGACCTTTCATGTTATTCATCTGTCCCTTCTCCCATAATTGCACCGGGAAATTGAAATCACCATCAGGTTAACATTCATCTGCCTGATAATCAGTGGTAATAATGATTGGTTCAAGAACAAATATGTGCGCTATTGAACTGTATTTGTTGCCACTTTTTTCTTATGGTAACATGCACTGGAAAACTGATGGGTCAAAACACATCTAACTCGTATGAAATGAATGAACTGTTTGGGTTTTAATATCAGGTTAAATGGGTCAAAACACCAGTTTACTTTCAGCTAGCATTGCTATTTGAAATGGAAATTCTATATCTTCCTACAATATCTTTCTACTTTATCCTCCTACCCACTAAGTTGTGAAATGTGTATTCCACTAATTCTCTTTCTTTATCTTCACAATTGATTTTGATGCATGTGTTATCATATAAGTAGAAGGATGGGTAGGAGGATATAGAACATCTCATTTGAAATCACCAGCATGTTAACATGCATCTGTCTAATAATCAGTGGTAATAATTAATTGAATTCAAGAACAAATGTGTGTGTATCGAAATGTATTTGTTGCCAATGATTTCTACATGCACCGGAAAGTTGAAATGTGTGTAACAGTCAGTGGTAATGATTTAGGATTGAACCAATATATGCTTCCAAGCATAAATCTTGAAACATAATTCCATGAAATGTGTCTGTATATAAGTGTACTGATTACCACTGATTTCCAGTGCATAAAGCCATTAATCATCTCTTCTCCATGTCTAGTTGTTTTGGTTAAAATAAGAAATCATTACCAATGGTTATTAGACACATTTTGTTTATAAATCAACATAAGTCATTACCTGATGAGATAGTGTAGGAAGATTGTTTTAGAATTGACCTCTATTTCAGTCACATCTACCTATCTTATAAAATCAGC
Source organism: Drosophyllum lusitanicum (assembly GCA_032274825.1). Classification (NCBI taxonomy): domain Eukaryota; kingdom Viridiplantae; phylum Streptophyta; class Magnoliopsida; order Caryophyllales; family Drosophyllaceae; genus Drosophyllum; species Drosophyllum lusitanicum. The sequence continues at coordinate 9,157 of JAUEJL010085732.1, forward strand.
CTTACCCCTCTAAAACTGACACGTAGCCTCTAAACAGTTACTCCTTTGATTTGAGGTGTCACATTGACTAAACTCTACTAAACCCTTCTCACTTCTTCATCCTTAGATTTAACCCTTTTCAAACCGTAGCTAGAATAAATCCTTCTCATTTTGCACATTGAGTAACTAGACAAAAATTAGGTTCAATATCGCCTACACGGTCCTGTGGTGGTAAGGATCCGCCGGCGAGCTGCTTTAGTCGATACTCACATGGATTACGCTGCCTTTTGAAATCAGCCTTCATGCTTCAAGAAATTTCTAGGTAATTTGTTCTAATCTCCGTCTCTTATTCACTTCAAAGTTCTAGGTAATTTGTTTCTTGGTTGATTGTTTTTCTTAAATTTTTTTACCTTTTCACTTAAAATCTCTAATCTGTTTTTAATTTTACCTATTTGTCTTGCATATCTGGAGCAAATTTGGTTACTTAAGCGACATTACTTTGCTTGATAATGTGATCATTTAGTTTTAGTAGGTTCTGTTACCATCCCTGTCACCGTTAAACCCAAGCTCATCACATTAGAAATTAATGTGGTATTCATTGCTCATCTTATTCCCCCCCATGAATATGCTGTTGTTTATTTCTTTTCCTTTCTTATTTAATATCTCGTTGTAGGCATGTGTAGGTTTGGACAAACATAAATGCTACCTGCTATGTTTGGTGATACTCGACAAACGACATACAAACCTTTTCAAAAACAAATCCATATGGGTCAATGGGTCAAACTTTAACTAAATTGTCAGATATGTTTTTGGCTACTGAACTTGTAGTAATCATCTTTTGATCATGCTGAGTGTTTGAAAAATTAAATTAACATGGCATGCCAATTTGAACTTATAGCCTTCTCTAAACTGTTTACTCCTTTGTTGCACCGATTTATTTGGTATATTTGTGTTTTGGAGATGAAAAGCTCAAACATAGACTTTATGGGTCCAATTCAAGTGAATCTTGATTTAGTCTGTTGCACTCTTTGTGCTGATATATCTGTATATATAAAATTAACCAATCAAGATATATGTAGCTTATAAATATTTCAGTTCTAATACTAACACCATCGTCTAGGAATCTTTTCATTTTCTTTTTGAAGTGTCTTCTCTAACTCATGAATAGTATCCATTTCATGATTTGCAAATCTTTGTATCCTCTTTGCTATAATATATGCTAAAGGTTTATGTGCAAATTGTTTGACTAATACAGGTAAATTATGCATCAGTCAGTATCTGTCATGATCTCCACATTCAAGAAAGAGAACTTGAAACAGCCCCTCAGGATTTGGAGTTCTTGTCCTTCAAAAGAACAACAAAAGCTCATTAAACTAGGTGAAGTTCTATTTTTATAACGTTAAACAATAATACCATGTTCATTAAACAGTGGCACCATAACAAAAGCTCTATTATGCAGGCACTCTCTTCTCTTGCGTGTTGTTAATTTTGAGATCATGCATCAGAAGATTTGTAACTTTAGACCACCTTTGTTGGCGGAGTAGAAACAAAGAACTGGCCAAAGCCTCCAGGTAGGCTTATTTATCACCACAATTATGCCAATTTCACTTTCTTGTTTTTTTCGTATGTATCATTAATAGAGACGAGTTGAAGTTGATAGTAACTTCTGACCTCAGACGATATCTTGGTACATAGGCAGAGCCAAAATTTCAGATATAAAGATACACCACTTATTTTTTTAAGAGAGAAAATGAATGTATGTTGTAAGCACCTTTTTATCTGTTATGTAAATGCAATTGTTTTCAATTCTCCATTCGGTTTTGTTTTCAATTTTCCATGCTCACAATTGCATCTTTAACACAATATAAAACTTTTCCGAAGCTCACTAAGAAATTGTTGTCAGACCTTTTCAATTTCTATAAAAAATAGATAACAAATCTGAAATTCTAAACGTAATGGGCTGTGCGTAGCACAGCGTAAAGATTTGACTAGTATGTTTTAGAATTGACCCCTATTTCAGTTAAAAAGCAATGAAATAAAGTTAACAGTTAAAGGGGTTGCAACTTGCAATACACTGAATTAAAATAAAGTTAAATGGATCAAACGGGTTAAACACATAGTAAAATAAAGTTAAATGGGTGTGTTTGACCCATTTTGAGATGAAATGATTTTTTTAGTTTTGAAAATAATTTAAACGTTTCATTAGGGTCAAAAAGCAATGAAGTAAAGTTTACACGTCAAACATGTAAAAAAGTAATGAACTAAGGTTAAACGAGTTAAATTTATAATAAAATAAAGTTAAACGTGTGTGTGTCTTTAGAGATGAAAGAAACCCATTTGACCCTTTTGAGATGATATTACAAGTTTCAGTTTTGAAAAGTAAGTTACGCAAGCTAAAAGTTAATGAATAAAAGTTAAACGAGTCAAAACGCGCTGAAATAAAGTTAAACGGGTCAAAAAGTAACTGAATAAGATTAAATGGGTTTAAGATATAGCGAATTAAAGTTAAATGAGTGTTCTTGACCCGCTAGAGATTAAAGAAACACATTCAATGTAACACCCCGAAGTGGGCCTAGTTGTACCGCGCGCCGGTAAGCTTGTACCTCAAAATTTTAACAAAAATTCCTAGTTTATTAGTATATTCTATGTTTTGGTTATTGAAATTGGATATGTAAAAATAATACAAATAATGAATAAAAAATAATCAAAAATTAAAAGATTGAAATAATGATTCCAAAAATTATTCCCGTTAACTAATTTAAGTATTTTACAGATGTATTGTAAGTCGGTTAGGGGAGCGAGATACATACATACACCTCCTCTTCTAACACACACTCACGCATACATACATCCTCACATACATTTTGGTGTATGGAGAAACAATTCAAGAGGGCAAACTTCTTTTGATCTTCAAGCAATCAATCCTGGTGCTAGTAATATGTTCTTACTTCATCTTCTTCCTTGTAAGTGTTCTTCAATTTTGTTATTTTGAAGCAATAGGGATATGGGTCAAAATTGAATTTGTGCAATAGAAATGATTTTGATGTTATCAATCAGTTCCTACAACTCATAGGGGATGAATTGAGTTCAATTTAAGGATTAAAGTGTTAACCTTGAGTGAATTTGGTGAAGTTGTTCAAATGGGTCATTTAGGTCAAAATTTTATTTGAATGTGTAATTAAGTTATATGTATGTTACCAGTCCTATCTTGATGCCTCAAATTTGTTTCCTACAATTTTTAGAAACTGAAATGAATCCAAATCAGTAGCCAATTTGGTGAAACTAGTTGAATTTGATAGAAACCCACGTAAATGGGTCAAAAAAAGGGTCAAAACCATATAATTCTTGAATTGGATGTTTGAATGAGTAATATACATGTTTGTAACCATGTTTTAATACCAAATGACTATAGAAAACATTGGAAATCGGTTTGGACAAATTTGAGGTCGAATTGGTAAAAATGTCAAAAATTCAATTAGTTTGACTTTTGTTGACTTTTATCGTCTTTTCAAGTTTTGACCTCAAAATTTGCAGTTCACCTCCTCATGATAAGTGGAATAAGCTGTCTTTAGAAAATTTTCTCCAAAAACGCCGTTTTGGTGTCAATCAGTTACAGTCAAATCGTGGATTTTTGACCCGTTTAGTCAATAAAGAGTTTTATACTTAGTTTCAGAGTTTTGGGCAGATTTGTTAGGCTAATACTTACATTCTAAATGTAATTTTACTAATCCTAATGGGCGAAGAAACATTGTTAGAAAGGAATGGCCTTTGAAGGCCGTAAGTGATATTTTTGTTTAGTTATGCGTGAAGCGTCTTTGGTTAATGTTATTGTGTAATAATGATTCTAGGTACTACCCGAGTAGGTTATCATCTCCCAATCTGCATTGGTGGTTAAGTAGTGCTAATCATACTTGTGTGGAATCGAGGTGAGTACCGGTTTTCATAAGACTCAATAAAGAATAAAATAACACATAAAACCATATACAACGAGGTCCCGTTGCAAGCTGTTTGATGTGAATTCTGAAAATCCAGAACTTTGATAGAGATATGATTTTGAATTATCTAGTGTTGACTTGACGTGTTATCTATATATTCACATGTGTATATGCAAGGTATGTTATTGATTGCTTCCAAGTTCATTATTATGTATTGATTGCTTTGTTATTAGATTGATACTTGGTACCACGTGTCCTACAGATGAATACCTATGAATTGTGAAATGCATGCATGCTATTGGATCCTGAATGGATCATCTATGTAATATGTGTTTGTCTGGACATTCAATGACTGTTTTTACAGTTGTGTGGTTGAGGTCAGCTGTTATGATTGGGTCCCGATAGATCCTTTGGGTAGGGGCATCTATATGGCTGGATTCCAGTAGATCTTATGGGTCGGGATCAACAATCCTGGGGGACTCATGGGTCGGGATCATTGGGGTTCTGCAGGACCGCCGCTCCTTGACTTAAAGGGCACTCAGCTACCCGTTGAACCCAAGAGAGCGTTGGTTGTGCTTGATACCCTAGTTAGGGTTGTTGAGCTAGATTAGCTATCCCACGAGATATGACACCTACTAATCTTGTCAGCACTCCACTATGTGTTAGGATAGAATTATTCGCCTATTCCTATTTTGTTATACGCTTTATTGATACTTGTGTTTAATCTGTGCTCACTAGCTATTTATAGCTAACCTTATGTTATTTTCCCTATGCGTAGGAAGGGATTAGGTTGCCCGGTGAGGACGGGTTACCTACCGGTGTACTTGTAATCAGCTTTTGAGGAACACTTGTTTGTTGTGTTTTTTTGTGCATAGTCGGTTGGTAAGACAAAGTAACACCACTTGATGTTAGACTTGGCAAGTTTTGTGTATTATAATCGCCAAGCCTTTGTTAAAGTTAATTACTAGTTTGTAATTAAAGTTCTAAATTCCATTGCTAGTTTTTGAAACTGGTTGTCAAAAAAAAAAGTTATGAAAATATTCACTTTACAAATGGTTTTACGCAGTTTGAAAACTGGAATTATAATTAATTCTATAAGATTTTAAACGACGGTGTTATATTTAATGAGTTTCATTGACAAGTAATATATAGCTTGTAATATATAGCAACTTTTAAAGCAAGTTGTCATTTACAAGTAATCAGATCCTAATAATCTTTTCTGAACCATCACATATGAAAATAAGAACAAGAAAGCATACCTTTTGCATCAGATAAAAAATTACTAAGGTATTTGAAACAATTATTTTAGTAAATAAAAAAGAAAAAAAAACCCAAACCAAATCAGAGTATTTTTATGATTTTGTTCACAAGGAAAATTACAATAAAACTAACTTAATGAAATTACAAGACAAAGATGATTGCAAAATGCAAAACACAAGGGCTCCAATCAAAGAAGGAAAGCTTGTAATACAAGATCGATGAACATGATTGCAAGCACAAGTGTTGGAGGATTGAAGTGGGAGCAGCTTCCATGGTGATCGAAGGATATAAGCGAGGGAGATGAACTAGGGCTGGCAATTGTTGACACGACCCGAAACCCGACACGAACCTAACCCGAAGTGGGTCAACACGAACCCGACACGAAAACTAATTGGGTCAATAACGGGTCGACACGAAAATGACACGAAATTTCGTGGGTCAGG